>JAVKPL010001273.1:0-15964 GCA_032173675.1 Gastrolobium villosum | reverse complement strand
TGATCAGCGCCCTAATCAAAATTTCTCAAGAAATCAAAATAATGCTGCTGGTGGTGACCTGGAGCGTTTAGTCGGATCATTAGCACAAAGTACTAACACTTTTATGGAGGAAAGTAAGGCTAATCAAAGAAGTACCAACGCTTTCATGGAGGAAAGTAAGGCTAATCAAAGAAGTACCAATGCTTTCATTGAGGAGAGCAGAGCTGATTCCAGAAATACAAAAGCTTCAATCAAGAACCTGGAATATCAGATTGGTCAACTAGCCCAACAATTATCTGATAGAGCTCCAGGTACCTTTCCTGGTAACACTACCACTAACCCCAAGGAAGATTGTTTGGTAGTTACAACTAGAAGTGGGAAAGTGGTATCATCACCACCAAAACCTATTGAGAAGGAAAAGAAGATTGAACAAGAGGAGAAACCTGAAAAAGAAAAAGAAGAATCTCCTGAGGTATTGAAACCAACTGATGATGAGAAGGAGACAGCTACTCTTCCAAAAGAAAAATTTGAACTCAGTGAAGAGTATCTGCTGAAAATGGCACCTTATCCTGGAAGGTTGAAGCCAGAATTAAAAGCCAAGAGTTATGACAGATTTCTTGATCTTTTCAAGAAATTACATGTGAACATTCCGTTCGCTGAAGCATTGGCTAATATGCCAAACTACGCCAAATTCATGAAAGACCTCCTTTCCAGGAAGCAAAAGCTACAGGAATGCCAAACAGTTGCACTTAATGAGAAGTGCAGTGCTATTATTACTAGGAAGTTTCCTCCCAAACTTCGTGATCCTGGAAGCTTTAATATTGAAATTGAAATAGGAGACACAAAGATTGGCAAAGCTTTGTGTGATTTAGGGGCAAGTATTAATCTGATGCCCTTATCTGTTTGTAAAGCCTTAGGGATCACTGAATTGAAGCCTACTATGGTTTCTCTTCAGCTGGCTGATAGATCCTTGAGGAAACCAAGTGGAATAGTCGAAGATGTTCTGGTAAAAATTGACAAGTTCATCTTTCCGGCTGATTTCATTGTGCTTGATATGGAGGTTGAGAATGAAATGCCTCTCATATTGGGTAGACCTTTCCTGGCCACAGCCCGTGCAATGATTGATGTAGAACAGGGAAAGCTGGTGCTAAGGATGAATGAAGACACAATCACTGTCAATGTCTTTGATGCAATAAAAAGACCAGATGATGATAGTGATTGTTTTGAAATTAATGTCTTAGAGGAAGTGATGCATGAAGATGAAACTCCCTTGCAAGAATTTACTGTTGAATTGCAAGAAAGAGATCATATCCCTTTTGAGGAAGACATTAAAGTTGCTAATGAATTGCTTGAACAGAAGACTTCTGACAAGGAAATAGGTGCTCCTAAAGTTGATCTTAAGGAGTTACCTCCAGCCCTAAAGTATATGTTCCTGGGTGACAATGAAACATATCCAGTGATCATAAATAACAGTTTATCTGCTGATGATGAGAAGAAACTGAAAGAAATTCTTTTAAAGCATAAGACTGCTTTAGGATGGTCCATGGCTGATCTTAAGGGTATAAGCCCTTCCTTCTGTACGCATAAAATTCTCATGGAGAATGATATCAAACCTGTAAGGCAGCCTCAAAGGAGATTGAACCCCATGATGAAAGAAGTGGTGAGAAAAGAAGTAGTTAAACTTCTTGATGCTGGAATGATTTATTCAATATCAGATACTGCATGGGTGAGTCCTGTACAAACTGTACCAAAGAAAGGAGGTGTTACTGTGGTAAAGAACGATAAGGATGAATTAATCTCTACCAGGACAATTACTGGATGGAGAATGTGTGTTGACTACAGACGGCTTAATGAAGCAACTAGGAAGGATCATTTTCCTCTCCCTTTTGTGGATCAAATGCTGGAAAGGTTAGCAGGTCATTCATATTATTGTTTCCTTGATGGGTACAGTGGTTATAATCAAATTGCAGTGACTCCAGAAGATCAAGAAAAGACAGCATTCACTTGTCCTTTTGGCGTTTTTGCCTATAGGAGAATGCCGTTTGGATTGTGCAATGCACCTGCTACTTTTCAAAGGTGCATGTTATCAATCTTCTCAGATATGGTAGAAAAGTTCTTAGAAGTATTCATGGATGACTTTTCGGTATTTGGCTCTTGCTTTGATGATTGCTTAGGCAATTTATCTAAAGTACTAAAAAGATGTCAGGAGACAAATCTGGTCCTTAACTGGGAAAAATGTCATTTCATGGTCCAAGAAGGCATTGTGCTTGGACACAAAATTTCTAAGGAAGGTATAGAAGTTGATAGAGCAAAACTAATGCTCATTGAAAAACTACCTCCTCCAATTAATGTTAATGGAGTGAGGAGTTTCCTTGGTCATGCTGGCTTTTATAGAAGATTCATCAAAGACTTCTCAAAAATTGCCAAGCCACTAAGTCAACTTCTCATGAAAGATAATGAGTTCGTTTTTGACGATGCATGTCTCAAAGCCTTTAATTTATTAAAGGAAAAACTCACTACTGCTCCTGTCTTGGTTTCACCTGATTGGAGTATGCCATTTGAGTTGATGTGCGATGCTAGTGATCTAGCTATTGGTGCTGTTCTTGGCCAACGAAGAAACAAACTGTTGCACGTAATTTATTATGCTAGCAAAGTTCTGAATGAAGCACAGGTAAACTATGCAACAACAGAGAAGGAGATGCTCGCTGTGGTCTATGCACTTGATAAATTTAGACCGTATCTCCTTGGTGCCAAGACCATCATTTTTACTGATCACGCAGCAATAAAGTATTTGATCTCTAAACAAAATGCAAAACCACGGCTGTTAAGGTGGATGTTGTTATTTCAAGAGTTTGATTTAGAGATCAAAGACAAGTCAGGAATGGAAAATAAGGTTGCGGATCACTTATCCAGAATCCGAGAGAAGACCCTACAAGATGATCCTGCTTTAGAGATCAACGATTATTTTCCGGATGAACAAGTCCTTGCAATATCTGTGAAATTATCTGAAGAACCAATTTTTGCACTACATATGGAACCATGGTTTGCTGATTTTGTTAATTTTAAGGTCATCAAGAAAGTACCTCCTGATCTCACAAAGCAACAAGTGAAAAAGTTCTTACATGATGCCAGGAGGTATGTATGGGATGATCCATTCCTGTATTTCCAATGTGCTGATGGAATCTTGAGAAGATGTGTATCAGAATTGGAAATCAAGGAAATTTTATGGCATTGTCACAATTCTGATTATGGTGGTCATTTTGGTGGAAATAGAACTGCACAAAAGGTATTGCAAAGTGGGTATTACTGGCCTACTCTTTTCAAAGATGCCAGAGAGTATGTGGAAAAATGCGAAAGATGCCAAAAGACAGGGAACATTTCCCGGAAAGATGAAATGCCTCTAAACACTATTATGGAGGTGGAATTATTTGATTTATGGGGGATTGATTTCATGGGACCATTTCCATCTTCCTATTCCAACCAGTACATTCTGGTAGCTGTGGATTACGTTTCTAAGTGGGTTGAGGCAACAGCTCTTCCTACTAATGATGCGAAGGTGGTTGTAAACTTCCTAAGAAAGAATATCTTTACCAGATTTGGAGTGCCAAGAGCAATTATAAGTGATGGAGGCTCTCATTTTTGCAATAAGCAGTTTGAAAATCTGTTAACAAAATATGGTGTCAAGCATAAGGTCGCTACACCTTATCATCCACAGACAAGTGGCCAAGTGGAAGTTTCCAATAGGGAACTGAAGCGAATCCTGGAAAAGACTGTCAGTATTTCTCTAAAGGATTGGTCAAAAAGACTGGATGATGCACTGTGGGCATACCGAACTGCATACAAAACTCCGATAGGAATGTCTCCTTATCAGCTTGTGTACGGGAAAGCTTGTCATTTACCAGTGGAGCTTGAACATAGAGCCTTTTGGGCTATTAAATTCCTAAACTTTGATGCCACAGCAGCTCTTGAGAAACGAAAGTTTCAACTGTTAGAGCTTGATGAGTTTAGGAATTCAGCCTTTGAAAGCTCTAGGATTTATAAAGAAAAAGCGAAGAAGTATCATGATAGCAAACTTAAACACAAGGAGTTTGAGCCTGGTCAGCAGGTATTGTTATATAATTCCCGATTGAAACTTTTTCCAGGGAAGTTGAAATCCAGGTGGACAGGACCTTTTGTGATTAAAAAGGTCTTTCCATATGGTACTGTGGAGATATCTTCCATGGAGGACGACAGACCCTTCAAGGTCAATGGCTCTAGATTGAAGTTCTTCCATGGAGGACCCGTAGTGAAACAAGTTGTGGCTTTGCGCCTTCATTCAATTGCAACTTAAATGAGGTAACCGTCAGGCTCGGGACGTTAAACACGCGCTAGTTGGGAGGCAACCCAACATTTTTATCCTTTTATTGTTTCTTGTTTTCATTTTTTTTAGATAACCAGAGAAAAATTAAAAAAATTGAATAAAAGAAGGAAGTGAAAATGCTCCAGAGAGTTTACGCTTGAAGCGTAGAACTCTGCGCTTCAAGCATAGAAAAGAAACTTGGGACAGAGGGTCCACGCTCCAAGCGTGGAACTCCACGCTTGGAGCGTAGAAAATAAATTGGAACAGAAGCTGGGCGCTTCAAGCGTGGGAATCCACGCTTGCAGCGCAGGAACCACACACAGGCAGTAGTTCCACGCTCCAAGCGTGGAACCCTACGCTTGGAGCGTGGAAAGGGAAGTTGAAGAGCCAAGGGACAGCAGGTCTGCGCTCCAAGCGTGGGAACCCACGCTTGCAGCGCAGGAAACTCGAAAGGGGACAGTAGTCCCACGCTCCAAGCGTAGAACCCTACGCTTGCAGCGTGGGGATGGAAGTGGAAAAATCAGGCACAGAATGTCTACGCTCCAAGCGTGGAACTCCACGCTTGCAGCGTAGACAAGGAATTTGGAACGACAAAGGCAGTAGGTCCACGCTTCAAGCGTGGAATCCCACGCTTGCAGCGTGGACAGGTTTTTAAACGTACAACCCTAATTGTTCCCAGCGCCGCGCCCCTCCCCTCCCCCCTTTTTCTTTTTATTTTCTTCTTCCTTTCTTCTTCTCCTCATCTCTTCACTTTCCCTCTCCTTCTCTCTCTATTTTCCTTCTTCTTATTCTTCACCACCACACACCGCCACTTCTCCACACCACCACCACACACCGCCACTTCTCCTGCACACCACCACCACCACACCACATACCGTCGCTGTTCACCGCCACTGTACACCACCGCACCCGCCATCATCTCCACCATAGTCTTTCTTCTCCACCGTTCACGTAAGGATCAAATTTCTGCATAAAATTCAAATTTTGATTGAAATGGCTGGAGAAAAGGTAATTATTTCTTCTTTTCCTCATTCCTTGATGATGATTATGAGAATAGGAGAGGCATGATTTTTTTTTTTTTTTTTTTTTCTCTTTGGCACGTGGTATGAATGTGCTTAATTGCTTAAATATGCATGTGGAATGAACTCTTTAAAGGCATGATACGTTGGCATGAACGGTTTAAAGGCATGATATTTTGTTGTGTGGTATGGATTGGAGAGATACAACTATTGTTTGGCATGATTAATGGGGTTGGGATTATTTAATTGAGTGGATGGTTGAATTTAAATCTGGGAATTGAGCTGAATGATAATATGAAATGAATCTGTCTGCTGATAATATTTGTTGTGCACATGTATTGGGAACTTTTCTGAGTTTCAGGAGAAAAGAATGAAAAAAAGCACAGAAGGGTCGTCTACTGCGAAAAGACCCCGCACAAATTTTGATCCCAGAAGATTTCTGTCCGCTGAAAAGCAGGACGTTTATGACACTAAACTGCTGAATAAAAATGTAATCAAAGAAAGGGGATTCGATTTGGGGAGTCTCCTACTTTTTGATAATATTTATTCGGTGGTTCAAAGGAGACACTGGAGGACATTGGTCACCTTTCCACAAGATAGTTCTGGGCGCATTCTGAGAGAATTTCTGGCCAATGCTGATAAGAACACTGTCAATTTCACCCGAAGGAGTTGGGTGAGAGGGAAGGAAGTGCCATTTGATGCTGCGACAATTGAAGAATTCCTCCAAACTTCGTATGACCCTACGGCTGAGTGCGAGTTTGCCCGACTATTCAATCTGATGCAGCCGACAGAAGGGTATTATCGGGAAGAAATGCCCCTCATAGCTGATGAAGTTCGGGAAAAGATCACCAGTCCATTCTCTGAATGGAAATTTAGGCCGGGTCTCACAAATGTACCCGAAAAATTTACTAGGCTCAGCCTTACTGGTGAGGCTATCAGCTGGCACACTTTTGTGAATGCAACCGTTATCCCTTCTACGAACAAAAGTGATGTTAATGTCGAGAGGGCTGTGCTATATTATGTGCTGATGGGGGACAAAAATCTGAATATTGCTGCCATTTTATCTGACAGGATTGTCCACATGATTACCCAGAGCAAGGAAAATAATCTATTGGCTCACAGTTCTTTAATCTCCAATCTGTGTATTAAAGCTGGGGTTGAAATTCCTGCTAATGAGCCATTGGATGTAAAGGCTGAAAAGCCTATGACAAAGACTGCCTTGGAAGGATATTACAAGGAATCTGAAAAACATGCAGCATGGCTTCTCAATAGCCAGGGAAATCCTATACCCCCTCCAGAGCCACAGGATCCGCCAGTACCTCAGGCACCTCCAGCATCCCAGACATCAGCAGCATCCTCATCTGCTCGTCAGCCACTCTATGAGGACTCTCCGATCATACTCGAGATGCATGCCATGATGAAGGCCATGTGCTTGAAGATGGGGATTGATCCAGCCGATCCTCCTAGCTCTTTCCAGCAGTATACTATGGAGGAGTGATCATTGGCTGTTGTTACTTTTATTTATTTTCGGACATTGTTAAATTTTGTGTTTTGTTTTAAATGACCAATAGGATTTTGTTAGGGTCAAGTACTTTTTGGATATGAACATCTCAGGGTCTCTCTCACTGTTTTGCTGATATATTATTGTTAATGATGTGTGCTTTAATTGCGCAGCCGTTCTTATCGATTGAACTTAGTTATTGCTGGGGACAGCAATTTCTAAAATCTGGGAATGGTGGATGACCTTGCCCACCTGTTCTTGCACTTTAGCTGCAATTGTGGAACCACACTTCATTTCAGGGGAGATATTCGAACCAACTTACATTTTCAGTTGAAATATCTGTCTTAGCTTAAGCAATTTTAAAAATTCAGCAAAATTTTTTGAAATATGCCTGTATGTATGTTGTTTGGAATATGCCTATTGATAATCTCAGATTTAGATGTTGCTTCCTTAAACAAATGATTGAATTCATCTTAGGAAGTACATTAAGCTTTGAAAGTTTTGGCATGATGTCACTTGGCATGAGTAGAGATTAGAATTGTTCGTCTGTCTGAAATTATGTGCTAAGATTGATGATATGCCTGATATCTCTGTGAATTCTAGTCTGAAATCATAGCCTTGAGGTTTGAGCCTAGACAGTAAAATTTTTCTGAGAGGCCTCACTGTACTGACACTCTAGAACTTGGTTTGTTTCTCTACAAGGCATGCATTTTAACTGATATGATAAGGCAATTTGTTCTTGATAGCTCTGGCCATAAAGCTCACCTGTATAATTAATCTTCCATTGTTATCCCTTTGAGGTTTGAACCTATTCATTGGTGATTACCAAATTGTTGCTTAACCTATCCATGATGAACTTACCCTAAGTGAGATTGAACTACTGATTTTTCTCAAAAAGAGAGAAAATATCCAAGGTAAGCTCCACTACACTAAGCAGATTGAAAAGGGAAAAGAAAGAAAGAAAAAAAAAAAAAAAAAAGAAGAAAAAGAAAAAGGAAAAAGAAAAACATGCGGGTGAAGCAGTGTGAATAAATTGGTCAAACATAGGAATTGACTTCCCGAAATTCTGTGGGCAAGTTAGTGGAGCAAAATTGATAAGTTCTCAGTGTCAATCTCATAGCATTTGAAGCCACTCTCCATACAAAATTCCTACCTTAGCCAGGCCAAATTAAAACCATTGAAAGTCCTTTGATCAGTTAAATGCGTGTGTTTGAATCCTTCAATTTTAAGGATATTGAGAATATGATCAAGCCTATGGTAGTGTTTCAGCTGTGATGGTTATGTATGTCTGACACCCTAAAAACACAAGAGTGAGAGTGATATAGTTTGTCTTGGTGAGGGATGTTCAGATTACATTCATGAAATTGCAGAGAATTGATGGCATCATCAGAATTCTTGCAGAATTCAGTCAGGCATGACATAATGGTTTCTTCAAGTGTTTTGTTGATATTGTGTTGAAACACTGCTGTACGAAGTTCTAAGTTTGAATCAGTTTATTGCTGGGGACAGCAATGTTTAAATCTGGGAATTGTTTGATATGCTCCCAGCATATATACTTTTATAGATCAAAAACAGCAGGAAATCAGATCTAAAACTGTATATAAAAGTGTATATGATTGAATAAAATTGTCAGACACTCTCTCACTCAAATTCTTCATGTTTACAGGAGGAAAATAACAAATAAAGGAGTAAGGAGAAGAATCAGACAGAAGCCCCACGCTCCAAGCGTAGGAATCCACGCTTGAAGCGTGGGAGGAGACTTCAGAACAGTGAGTCCACGCTGCAAGCGTGGAACTCCACGCTTGGAGCGTGGAAAAAGCAAAAATGGCAGAAACTCCACGCTTGGAGCGTGGATCCTGCGCTCCAAGCGTGGGATTGAGAGAGACAGCTGTCAGTTGCGAGAAAAGGAGGATTTTTAGGTTATAAAAAGGGCATAAGGCAACCCTAGGAGACACATCTGATATTCTGCACAACTGAGGTCATTCGGAGGCGGAAGTTCTGAGAGAGATCTCTTCTTCTACCTTTCTGTAGTTCTTTTAGTTTTTGTTTTTCAATTGAACTTTGGATTCTAGCCATGATAATGGTTGGCTAGAACCTCTTTGCTGTAGTTAGGGTCACGAACCCTTGTGAACCCCTGATACAATGGATTGAGTTTTTATGAATATATTTATCTTTTGAATTTCGTTCTATTCTGTTCGTATTGTTATTGTTATTATTAGATCCGATCAATCTAGTAAGTAATAATAAATCTGAGGATTAGGGCCAACAAGAGGGATCTGAGGTCTTTAATCCGGAAAGGGGATAGAACGACGGTATGAACATGATCTAGACATAGACATGATTCATATTGTAGATGTTTCAATTATCGATCGTTATGCTTGATCTCATATAGGGCACCTCAAGGAATTAGGGTTCTATATGAGATTAAAGGGTTAATTCCTCAAGGGATTGAGAATTAACTATTGATACTTTTATCTGATAATTATCTAAGTTCACGATTTATATATTAATACTTAACTTAATCCAGAGTAAAAGGTGGGGATCATTGGTGAGTGCTCCCTACTACAGCGCTTTTCTCATATATTTAAACCCTTATTTCAAATTCTTATTCAAAAAGAACCAAAAACAAGTCTTTTAAATTTACAAATCAAATTTTCACACAATCCTGACATTCGTGTCAAAACCCTTTTGAAATATTTAATCTTAAAAGAAAGAGTTTTAATTGATTTAAACACACTCTCTGTGGATACGAACTGTGATTTATCACTGTATTACTTGCGCGATTCGGTACACTTGCCGATTCACGTCACTGCCCCTGTTCTAGGAGCATCCCCAACGTTTCTTATTTGGTCATTTATATAAAACATCTCAACTATACTAGCGGTCACATCAATGCGGGATACTTCCTCGTCTCATATTACTCATATAATATAATAATAGTCTCCGGGAACATAATTCGCACGGAAATAGCTGTAACACCCCGTGTATACCCGGTTTGTTAACATGTCATCGTATTAAGCCACATGATGCTCACCAGCAAGTATACCAATTGCACAAGTAATAAAGTGATAAGAAAAATTCGTCTCCACAGGGATTAGGATCTAATATCAATTAAAATTTTTCTTAAAGAATGGAATGGATTCAAATAGGGTTGTGACAAATATTATCAAATCGAGTGAGATTAAAAGTAAAACCTTGTTTTTGAATTTTTATATTAAAGAATAAAAATAAGAATAAAGATTGATTTTTGTAAAATATGAAAAAACATTGCAGCCAGGGTTCATTCACCAAATGATCCCCGCTTTTTACTCCGGATTGATTTACAATAATCATCTATATAATCACTCAGATAAATTATCATCTAAAAAAATTTTAATAGTTAACCCTCAATTCCTTGCAGGGTTAACCCTTTAATCCAATGAGGAACCCCAGTTTCTTGCAATGTTTCTCATGGGATCAAGCAATGGACGCGATAATTTAAGCATCTGCAATCAGATAAACGTCTATTCCTAGCACGCATACAGATTGTTATCTTATCCCCTTTCGAGATCAAAACCCCAATATTCCTATCTAGGGTTTTGATCCTCAGAATATCCCCAACTATCAGATCGATCAATTCTAACAAAGGAAATATCAAATTCGCACAGAGTAATGATAAAGATAATTATATAAATCAAAAACCATAAACCAATCCTTCGTATCAATGATTCACATATGGATCGTGACTCCGACTACAATAAAGAGATCTAGCCAATCAATATCAAGATCGCTGCTCTAAAATTCAACATAAACTAAAATAAAAGAGAAAGAAAATACAAAGAAGAAGATGAAGAACGAAGAACGCGAAGGACTCCACAGTTGCCTCCTTTCTTCTCCCCGTCCAGATCTGATTATGCCCTAATTCTGTAAAAGGGACTATTTATAATATATTTCTTTCTTTCCAAAAATGCCCTTCCGAAAACACGGTACATCCATCCCGCAAACCGGCGCTAGTTGGCGCCGGTGTGGCGCTAGTCAGCGCGGTGCTACTGCCTGATTGCAAAAGCCGGTACTGAAAGTTCGTAAAACGGCGCCAGTAGGCGCCATAGTGGCACTACTTGGTGCCATTCCTCTTTCTTTGGGGCGCTAATTGGCGCCATTCTTCTTCACTTTGGGTGCCAATTAGTGCCATGATTCTGAATATATTTTTGTCTTGGTTTGGCGCTAAGTGGCGCCACTTTGGTGGTACTTAGCGCCACTTTACTGACTTCGCTGCAAAGTTCGTAAACTGGCGCGGGTTCGCGCCAATGTGGTGCCGGTCCGCGCCATGTTTATGGAATTATGGACTTGCATCAACACCCTTTTATGATTTATAGTTTTCACTCCTTTTACCTGTATAAATACAACCAATAGGTGAGAAGTATAATTGAAAAGAAAGAATCAATATAATTAGCAAATATATATATATATATATAAGTTGCTCTTTTATGAATCAATTCTTAACAATTTTAACACAAAAAACTACACTTGCCAGAGGCACATCACCACGCTTAATATAATGATGCAGAATATTTTTTCTTTTCAATTATGACGTCATTATTCTTAGCCAAGTTGATTAGTTAATCAATTTTCATAAAACGACGTCTGTATGTAAATTGCAAAGACAACTAACTGAAATACCTCAATATATGAATAAAGTGAGTATCTAAGTCACAGGACTACAACACGTAGCCTGGACAATATCCTGATACATTATTACAACTGAAGCCTAAAAGCATAAAGTCAAAGCAATGTGGCATGGACAATTGATATGCTCCCAGCATATATACTTTTATAGATCAAAAAAAGCATGGAATCAGATCTAAAACTGTGTATAAAGGTGTATATATGATGAAATTATTGAATAAAAATTGTCAGACACTCTCTCACTCAAATTCTTTATGTTTATAGGAGAAAAAGGTCAAATAAAGGAGCAGGAAGAAATCAGACAGAATCTCCATGCTTGGATCGTTCAATTCAACGCTTGGAGCGTAGGAAGAGACCCAAGGCAGTGAGTCTACGCTTCAAGCGTAGAACCCTACGCTTGAAGCGTAGACAAAAAAAATCAGACAGTGTTTCTACGCTTGGAGCGTGGATCCTGCACTCCAAGCGTAGGATTGAAATGGACAGTTGTCAGTTGCGAGGAAAGGAGAATTCTGAGGTGTATAAAAGGGCAAAAGACAGCCCTAAAGATTACACTTGGTCATTCAGAACAAATTTTAGGTCATTCTGAGGAGGAAGGCTCTGGAGATTTGGAGAGGAGCATCTTCTTCTTCTACCTTTCTGTAGTTCTTGTATTTTGATGTTTTTATTGAATATTGGATTTTAGCCATGACAATGGTTGGCTAGAACCTCTTTGTTGCGGTTAGGGTCACGAACCCTTGTGAACCCCTGATACAATGGATTGAGTTTATATTTATATATATCCTTTGAATTTTTTTCTATTCTGATCGTATTGTTATTGTTATTATTAGATCTGATCAATCTAGTAATTGATAGTAAATTTGAGGATTAGGGCCAACAAGAGGAATCTGCGGTGGTTAATCCAGAAAGGGGATAGAACGACGGTATGAACATGATCTAGGGATAGACATGATTCATATTGTAGATGTCTTAATTATCGATCTTTATGCTTGATCTCATATAGGGCACCTCAAGGAATTAGGGTTTTATATGGGGTTAAAGGGTTAATTCTTCAAGGGATTGAGAATTAACTACTGATATTTTTATCTGATAATTATCTAATTTCGCGATATATATATTGATATTTAAACTTAATCCAGAGTAAAAGGTGGGGATCATCGGTAAGTGTTCTCTAACTGCAGCATTTTCTCATAAATTTCCAAACTCTTATTTTGTTGGATTCTCAAATATTCAAAAAAGAACAAAAACACGTTTTATTTTACAAATCAAATTTCCACACAATCCTGACATTCGTGTCAAAAACCTCTTGGATTATTTAATCTTCAAAAGAATAGTTTAATTGATTTAGATACACTCTCTGTGGATTCGACCTGACTTACTACTTATTACTTGCGCGATTCGGTACACTTGCCGATCCACGTCAAGTTTTTGGCGCCGTTGCCGGGGAGTGTTTCTCTAAAATCAATTAATCTTGATTTTAAAGATTAAATTGTTTTTATTTTTATGTTAATTTTATTTTTGTTTTGTATCTGTGCTACTAATCTTTTCTCTGAAGTTGTATGCAAAGCAGTGATTTTCTAAGGAGAAGCGAACGAATTGCTCAAAGGGAGAAGGAAAGAAAAAGGGCACAGACAACTCCCATTCCAGTAGCTGAAATCCTACCACTGGAAATACCAGAGATGGCTGCTCCAAATCAAAATGTTGATCCTCGCATGAACACCATTCTCACGCCTATCTTTAACAGGCCCAATGCTGGAATTTTTCCACCTGAACTTGGGAACAATCAATGGGAGCTCAAGTCCAACATCATTCAGTTGGCTGAGAGAGAAAAATATGGAGGAGAGGACAATGAAGATCCTCACAGATTCGTTGACATATTTTTACGAATCTGTGACTCCACAAAGCCTCCACACGTTTCTGATGATGCAATACGATTGAGACTTTTTCCTTTTTCTGTTAAGGGAAAAGCTCTTGATTGGGTGGAAAGACAACCTGCTGATAGCATCATTTCTTGGGAAAACTTGTCTGAAAAGTTCTTTGCAGAGTTCTTCCCCATGGAGAAATACAACATGGTGAATGATATCACATCTTTCAAACAACTTATGGGAGAGACCATCTGCGCTTCTTGGAATAGATTCAAGGCCCTCATGAGAAAGGTTCCTCATTATAACCTATCTCAAGGGGATCAAGTGAGAATCTTTTTCAATGGTTGTCTGCCGGAAACGAAACTGGTTATTAATACTGCAGCAGGCAGTTCTTTGGGTGATAAGCTAGCTTCAGAGTCATATCATCTGATTGACAAGTTAGGTAAAAATGAGAATGAGACATCTTCAAGGACAGGAAAAAGGGAAGTAGTGCCACTCAATGATAATAATGCAATGCTAGCAGAGCAAAAGTTGTTATCACAACAGATGTCTAATCTAAATGCAAAGTTTGAGAGGATGCAGCTTTCTAAAGTTCAAGCTAATGCAGTTGTTTTTGACTGTGAATACTGTCATGAAGATCACAACACCAATGCTTGTCCTACATTGATGTCTTCAGATTCGTCTCAACAGGTGCAGGTAAATGGCATTTGGTATGACCAGCGCCCTAATCAGCAAAACTTCTCAAGAAATCAGAATAATTCTGCTGGCGGTAATAGCTACCAAAGGAAGAGTTATCAAGGTACTGGTTTAGATATGAAGTCTGACAACTATCTAAAGCCACCACCTATTCCACAAAGAGAGCCTTCTGACCTGGAGCGTTTAGTAGGAACATTAGCACAAAGTACTAACGCTTTCATGGAAGAGAGTAAGGTTAATCAAAAAAGTACCAATGCTTTCATTGAGGAAAGTAGAGCTGAGTCCAGGAATACCAAAGCTTCAATCAAGAACCTGGAATATCAGGTTGATCAACTTGCCCAACAGTTATCTGATAGAGCTCCAGGTACCTTTCCTGGCAATACTACTACCAATCCCAAGGATAATTGTATGGCAGTTACAACTAGAAGCGGGAAAGTGATGGCATCCCCACCAAAACCTATAGAACAGGAAGAAAAGGTTGAACAGGAGGAGAAGTCTGAAAAAGAAGCTGAAAAGTCTCCTGAAATATTGAAACCGGCTGATAATCTGAAGGAGCAATCTACTCTTCCGAAAGAAAAATTTGAACTTAGTGAAGAGTACCTTATGAAAATGGCACCTTATCCTGGAAGGTTGAAGCCAGAATTGAAAGCAAAAAGCTATGACAGATTTCTTGAGATTTTCAAGAAGTTGCATGTGAACATTCCGTTTGCTGAAGCATTGGCTAATATGCCAAATTATGCAAAATTCATGAAAGATCTCCTCTCCAGGAAGCATAAGCTACAAGAGTGTCAGACAGTTGCACTTACTGAGAAGTGCAGTGCTATTGTCACTAGGAAGTTTCCTCCTAAACTTCGTGATCCTGGAAGCTTCAACATTGAAATTGAAATCAGAGATACAAAGATTGGCAAAACTTTGTGTGATTTGGGGGCGAGCATTAATCTGATGCCCTTATCTGTCTGTAAAGCCTTGGGGATTACTGAATTGAAGCCTACTTTGGTTTCTCTTCAGCTTGCTGATAGATCCTTAAGGAAGCCAAGTGGTATAGTCGAAGATGTCCTTGTAAAAATTGACAAGTTCATCTTTCCGGCTGATTTTATTGTGCTTGATATGGAGGTAGAAAATGAAATGCCTCTCATATTGGGTAGACCTTTCCTGGCCACAGCCCGTGCAATGATTGATGTAGAGCAGGGAAAGCTGGTGCTAAGGATGAATGAAGACACAATCACTGTCAATGTCTTTGATGCAATGAAAAGACCATATGATGATAGTGAGTGTTTCGAAATTAATGTCTTAGAAGAGGTGGTACATGAAGATAAAACTCCTTTGCAAGAATTGACTGTTGAATTGCAAGAGAGAGATCATATCCCTTTTGAGGAAGACATTAAAGCTGCTGATGAGTTCCTTGAACAGAAGAAATCTGACAAAGAAATAGGTGCTCCTAAAGTTGATCTTAAGGAGTTACCTCCTACTCTAAAGTACATGTTCCTGGGGGATAATGAAACATATCCGGTGATTATAAATAACAGGTTATCTGCTGATGATGAGAAGAAGCTGAAACAAGTTCTTTTAAAGCACAAGACCGCTTTAGGATGGTCCATGGCTGATCTAAAGGGTATAAGTCCTTCCTTCTGTACGCATAAAATTCTCATGGAGAATGATATCAAACCTGTAAGGCAGCCTCAGAGGAGATTAAACCCCATGATGAAAGAAGTAGTGAGAAAAGAAGTGGTCAAACTTCTTGATGCAGGTATGATTTATTCAATATCAGATACTGCATGGGTAAGCCCTGTACAAACCGTGCCTAAGAAAGGGGGTGTCACTGTGGTGAAGAATGATAAGGATGAGCTAATCTCTACCAGGACAATTACTGGCTGGCGGATGTGTGTCGACTATAGAAGGCTTA
>JAVKPL010001272.1:0-15936 GCA_032173675.1 Gastrolobium villosum | reverse complement strand
AGATGATGGTCTCAGATTTTATAGGACGTTGCCTTCAAGTTGAGGGTTTTGCAGTTCAGTGTAATAATGAAAATCCTACATGTGATGGTCACTCTGTATCTGTACCGTATTTGAAGGATTGGCATTTTGTAAAGGTATGCGTTTTAGCTTTTCATCTCTTCTCCATTCATTAGTGTAGCGCCTATCCTATCTTTCCTAAGTGTGAGAAATCTTTGAAGGGTCATTTGGTGTCCCTATACAAATATAGAGATGAGCTTTCTGTGAAACTTTGTATGAAAAACCCATCCTTGAATTTCTTTTTCAACTCATTTTTAAGTGGGTACCAAACTTAGTATAAAAGTTAAGGTTTTGTGCTGTCTCCCTTTCAAAGATGTCATCTCATCATTCATGTCATCAATCTGAATGATGCATGAACATGGGAAGCAGGGGTGGTGCGCGTTGTGTATTATAAAATTGACCATTTATCACTCCCATTCACTTTTGGTTCTTAATCAAGGCTTCTTGTGCAAATGAATTTGTTTTGGTACTGTTGCTTTGGTTGAATTCTAATCATAAATAGAACTTTTATGTGTTTCTTGTGCTATTCGTTGCTACTTGCTAGTATAAGCTCCCCATGTAATCAATATGTGAGCATGATAACATGTGGGTTTTTTTAGATGAACACACACCATTAGCAAGTGAAAATGGAAGTTAAAAAATAACTATCATGCTTGGTCCTTTTGGCATGGAGAATATTATTGTTACATTAGAGCTGTCATTGTTATATTCTTGTTTGTACAGATGACGTTTTGCTTGGTAATTTCTTCTTTTCTCACTTTGGCAGGAGTATCCAGAATATGCTGCATATGTGACTCCATTGTTCTTTTGTGATGATTGGCTCAACATGTATCTTGACAACTTCAGAATGCATACAGATTCTGACACATACCAACAAAATAAGGAAATATGTTGCTCTGACTATCGATTTGTTTACATGGGGATGAAAGGTGTGATTATAGGTCTAATAAATTCTTCTAGTAGCAATCAATATCATATGATCATGTACTTCCCTTTACAGAGAGATGAACAACCCACCGTTAACTCCTTCCTTTCAATTCTTCTGGCAGGATCTTGGACTCCTCTTCATGCTGATGTTTTCAGGTCCTATAGCTGGTCAGCAAATATCTGTGGAAAGAAGAGATGGCTTTTTCTAGATCCTTCCCAGTGTCATCTTGTATTTGACAGGCATGAATGCATTTCCCAAATAGAAATTAATGACATTTTCTCTGAATAAGAAGTTGGGCACCGTGGTAAAATATACAGATCCATTTAGATCTATAAATATTGTCTTTTTTTTTTTTTTCAAATTACCTATCAACTATGCTTTACCATTGACCTCCACCTAAACCCTCGTACCTCCCAATTTCTTTCTTTGTTTTGGTTTTTTCTCTCCAAAAGATTCATTCTTGATTTAGTTATTTATTTATATTTTTAGGGGAATGTGGGTGGGGGTGAGAGTGCTTTGATGTATTATCTTTTTGCATATCTGTCATAACTAAGTTGTTTTCAGCTTTGATTCAGGAATATGAAAAGCTGCGTATATAATATTTTTGATGAAATATCTGACTCAAAATTTCCTGGTTTTGAAAAGGTAAATTTGAGTTTTCATTTTCTCATAAATCTTATTGATTCCAATAACACTCTTCTGCTTCAACCTTCAGTGTGTTTGTATATGTATGCAGGCTATCTGGTTAGAATGCACACAAGAAGCAGGTGAAATTATATTTGTTCCCAGCGGATGGTATCATCAAGTTCATAATTTGGTTTGTTCTGGTTCCCTACCTGAATTGCTGTTATATCCCGTTTGATTTTGAAAGGCTGGGCTACAGTTCCTTTAAAGAAGGAATATTTTCATATACCAAATAAAGTAATGATTGGGTTGAAGTAATACTTATATTCCCATTTGTTTTGGCCCCAGAAAAATGTATTGGCACTATTTGCTTCTTAGATTTTGCAGACTGTAAGAAACTACACCTGCTGTTTATTTTTTTGATGTGTTCCAAATTGAATTTTTGTTTGACTTATTGCATCTCTGTTTTGATGTTCTAAAGGAAGCTAACATGCTTCTAGTTGCTACTCTTTGTCGTGAGCGCTGTATCAAAACTTATAAATGAATGTTGATTGTTGAGGTAGAAAACCCAGGGGAACTAGTAATGAAAAAGGATGTGGTTTCCAGGAGTTTGCTGTCAGGATCACTGGCATACAGTGATTACTTCTCTCTGAATCTTTAAAAAGATGATGGTTAGTTGGTTGATTGGATAAGATGGTATAAGCAGGATAGTAACACAATTAGTATAGAAACTGATATAGCTTTTGAAAACATGGACTTCCAGAACGAATTTAGATTTTCAGTATATGCCAGCTTTATCATCAGATGGTTCTGTCCTGGATATTCGATATGATCTCATCATTTGATGGTATCTCTTATGTTTTCAGGAGGATACGATATCTATAAACCACAACTGGTTCAATGCCTATAACCTTTCTTGGGTGGTAAATTGAGCAATGCGATCAAGTACATATTTGAGAGACAAGCTCAAGGATAAATATAATTGAACTAAGTTTATCTCATGACTTTTCATGCTATGACAGTGGAATTTACTTTTAAGGGACTACAACGAGGCCAAGGAATACATAGAAGACATCAAGGATGTATGTGATGATTTTGAAGGTCTCTGCCAGCGCAATCTTGCTGCTAACACAGGTGTAGTATATATGCCGGCTGATTGCTTTTCCCTATCACCTTCATGAAATTTTCAAATGCTGTTGGGGCAAACTAAATTGGATATCTTAAACTAAAAGATCAAACTCAATAATAACATAATTAATGGTCATCCTAGATTGATTCATTCATTATTAATGGATTTCCATATGATCAATTATGAACAAAGGATCATGACATTTTTTGTGTGTATTAATTTCACTAGTTTGTATAATCTCAATTACGTTATTTTTTAAAGTATTAATGCTTAAATTGACATAACTACATAAGGCTTATTTTTTGTCCTAATTTTAATAGAAACTACGTTTGCGTCGCACTATATCAGATTGATGATGCTTTTGCTGGTTACACAAGTTGATCTGACTTCACTCTTAAAACAGGGATGAATTTTTATGACTTCTTTATTTTCCTGTCATACTTCACTATGGCCAACTTGGTGTTGCTCTGCTATATAAATGGAAGACATGGAAGTGCTACTGGAAGCTCAACAGTAGCTCAGCATTTATCTATGAATCTTGGGTCTATAAGGAAGATTGCATCAGAGATGAAACACGTGCATGCTCTGGAAGGAAATCATGATTGTGTTGTGGATATGATCAAAACATTTGAAGATCCTAGGTTTTCCAAATTGTGCATGCATATGGGAAGAACCTATGTGATGATACATAAACTATCTTATTTGTCCTCTGATTTTGAGAGCGCTTCAGTGTGTGATTTGGTGGACCTCAATGTTTTAAAAGCATACACTTCTTCTCAGGTCTACACACCTGAAGATCTCATTAAATTCATAGACAATGCTGTTGCGGAGTGGGGTGATTGTTACGTTGAGTCATCTATACTACGTGTTGCTTGAATGCCCTTTTGAAATTCATGTTTGACCACTGATTGCTCTTGAAGTTGGGGCCAGCTACTGCAGTCTTACAAATTTCAACTCTTGCCATCTGATCTATGAAACAAGAATGTTATCATCCATGTGGCAATTGCCCTCATCTAAGTAAGCTCTACTTTTCGAAAATATTTATTATGCTCCAGGACCACCCAATGATTTGGTGCTCCATCTCACAACACTACTTTTTTCTTTCCCTTTTTACCCCTGCTATTTTTCTTCTTTTCCACTTTTGCCCTCTCATTTACACTAAGGGATCACCTAAAAAATGATGGTCCCGGATCACAATAAATTCTCTCCTACTTTTCACTCCTGTCTTTGATTGAACTCTACTTCTTATTCCTTATTTTATGCTCCATTTTATTTTTTAATAACTTGTCTCTATGCTTCCATTGCTTTACTTTTCAGACTGTTTCATAACTTATATCAGACTGTTTCAACTTTGGCTTGCTATTGCTGCATCTGTTTTATGTTTCTTGGCTCTTGAGTACATAATTCATGAGTCAATTGTCCCTTTTTTGTCTGGTTTGGGATGATCAAAGAATAGTAAATGATGCAGCCATGACATTGTCTCTCGGCTTTCTAGGTCTTTCTTCTCATTTTTGTTTCGTTTACAGGGTTACAATTTGGAAAACGCAGTGTAGAAGGTCTTCGAGATTCGTTTATAGCATGCTTGATTGTTGTTCCACAGCCTCATTGATGGGGTGTATTGCCAGTAAAATACGTAACACATTGGATTTTGTTTCGGAAGAATGGAAAATTCATGATGCATCTACGCACCAACTTTATCATAGACAAAGTTTTAAATCTCTTTTTGAGTTTCAGTAGGGAAAGACATATGCAGAAACACAGCACCCCTCTATTCATTGTTTTTGATAATATATAATTGTAATAGATTTTGATGGGAGTAGATGTTTCCCTCGAATTGTGAAGTAGATCACTGTAACAGTGGTGAGGCAACAATATGAACTAAAGCTCAATGAGAGTCACCATTGAAGTCTCACACAATCAGAGGAGGCATATAATGACTTGTGAGTAATGATTTCAGCAGAGTTTCAATATGGAGAACAATGGTGAAGAAGAAAAATGATGGTATATATAGTGGGTAAAGATTCCTCTAACATGTATTGCTTCATGCCATAACCATTTTTCCAGTTTTATGGACCCCATTGAGATATGAGACTGCATAACCCCTCACGTGTAAAAGTCAAGTGTGCATGAGAGTAAGAGATAATCAGGTATAAAATAAACTATTTGTCCTTTAATGAGTTAATGAATTGGACAAGTCCATCCAGCAACAACAAATTTATATCATTCCAAAAAAAAGTATGTATAGCAAATATATTTGGAATATATATATATATATATATATATATATATATATATATATATATATATACACTCAATAGTAAAATAAGACTTGATGGAGTGGGACATAAATTGACGGATGATGTGTCTTAGGACAAAAGCCATAAGAATGATGGAAGGTTAGACCCGTTGTTATTTCTATGTTCCAGATGGTCCCTTTTTAACTATTTTTCTCTTCATTTCCCCTCCTTATTTTCCCCTTCTTTTCCGTTATCTCTTTTCCTCTACCCCATTTTTAAAAATGTTTTCAACACTTTTTTTATTTTTACTTATATATATAAAATTAATCATAATCTCTCCCCGAGCTTGATATACTCCGCTGATTTACGAAGTTGCCAATTGGGAATCACTAAATACCTCTAGTTGCTCTGCTCTTAGCTCCTTTGCCAAAACCATCCCGGCAATCATCGCTTCATACTCGGCTTCATTATTACTCGTGGGAAACTCCAATGCCAGCGAATGCTCTACTGCTACTCCTTCTGGGTTTTCTATTATAACCCCTACACCACTGCCTCTTTTGTTGGACGATCCGTCTACGAATAACTTCCACCAACCATTCCCTTGCTTTCCTCCGGGTTATGTCATCTCTACCACGAAATCGGCTAAGGCTTGTGCTTTGATCGCGTTGCATGCTTCAAAATGAATCCTGAACTGCCCATGCTACCATCCGACCTGCAAGATCCGGCTTATGTAACATCTGCCTTATTGGCTGATTAGTCAGAACGACTATTTGATGACATTGGAAATACTTACGAAGCCTCCTTGTTGTAATCAACAATGTAAATGCTACTTTTTCCACATGTTGATATCTTGTTTTTGCTCCTTGTAATACTTTGCTTATGAAGTACACGGGTTGCTGTTTCCCGTCTTTCCCTTCTCGGACGAGAACTGAACTCACTGCTTCATGTGAAATAAACAAATATAAATACAACACTTCACCTGGTTCCAGCTTGCATAGGATTGGCGGTGAGGCCAACATCTCCTTGAATCGCTGAAATGCTGCTTCACAATCCTCCGTCCATACAAAACTACTCCCCTTCTTTAAAAGTTGAAACAGTGGTAAGGACACTTGGCTGACTTGGCCAAAAATCTGGACAAAGCTGTTACTCGCCCGTTTAACTGCTACACTTCTTTAATATTCTCTGGGCTCTTCATTTCCATTACTGCCCTGCACTTGTCCGGGTTAGCTTCAGTTCCTATTTCTGTTAACAGGAAACCTAAGAACTTTCCGGCTGGAACTCCGAAAGCACACTTATTTGGGTTTAGGCGCATATTATGTTTCCTGACCTGCCCAAACACCTCCTGCAAGTCGGCTAAATGTGTTCTACCATCACCCGACTTTACAATCATATCATCCATGTACACCTCCAACATTCTACCCATCTGTGCCTTAAACACTTTGTTCATCATCCTCATGTACGTTGCCCCTACATTTTTTAACCCGAATGGCATGAAATTTGTAACACTACACTGCATTCTCCATTATGAACGCTGTTTTTTCTTGATCTTCCTTCCATAACGGTATCTGATTATACCCGGAATATGCATCCATAAATGACAAAACTTTGTACCCAGACACTCTATCGACCAAATGATCAATACTTGGTAACAGAAATGGGTCTTTAGGACAAACTTTATTCAAGTCTGTATAATCTGTACACATTCTCCACTTCCCATCCGGCTTCCTTATCAACACCGGGTTGGCTAACCATGTGGCATATTCTATTTCTCTGATAAACCCCGCTTCTAAAAGTTCTTGCGTCTTTTCTTCAAAGGCTTTCCTCCTTTTTGCACAAAATCTCCTTTTCTTCTGCGCTACCGGCTTTACTCCTAGGGTCATTGCCAGACGACGACAAGACAATGCCGGATCCATGCCCGGCATATCTGAAGGTTTCCATGCAAACAAACCAGCATTCTTTTTCAACAACTCCTTCAAACTCTCGGCCACGTCGGGCTCCAACTCGGAACCTATCTTCGTGCAATGCTGCGAAGAGATCCCCAATTGAACTTCTGCCATAGTCCCAGCGGGTTCCGGCCTTCCCTCCTTATCTTCCTCTCGAGGATCTATCCCCACCACCATCACTTGTTCTTCTTTCTTTCCTTCCTTTTCTCCTAGTATATTTCCTTCTTTAACTTTTGGTACCGGCTCTACCATATCTTTCCCTTTACCTGCTTGTGGAACTCGTAGACTCATATTACTCATATTATAACAACTCCGAGCCATCACTTGGTCTGCTTTTATTGTAGCTACTAATCCATGTTTGGCCACAAACTTCATAGCCAACTGATCAATTGACAAAAAGATCTTAAACTGCTTCATGAAAGGCCGCCCCAAAATAACATTGTATGCCGAGCTCAAATCTACTACTGCGAACATCAAGGTGATTGTTTTATGGGTGGGTGCCTTGCCTAAAGTTAATCTCAACAGGATATATCCCAATGGCTTGATTTTATCTCCTGTGAAAGCTCACAACTCGGCTCCACATGGTTCTAGCTGATCATAGTCTAAATCCATTCTTATAAACGCATCCCAAAATATGATGTCTACTGAGCTTCCCGGATCTACCAACATTCTATCAACACGATAATTTGCTAGCAGCCCGAAGATGACTAAAGGATCATCATGCGCTGGATCTATTATCTCATCGTCCAAATCGTCAAAAATCACCTGTTTGCCCGTCCTTCTTCTTTCTTCTTTGAAACACGGCCTATCATAAATGGCCATGCACATTTTCAAATGCTTTTTGCGAGCGTTACTCGACTCTCCTCCTGCTCTCCCTCCGGCTATAGTACATACGTGACCCACCTGGACCGGATTAGGCGATGTTTGTTTTTCTTGTTGAATCTTACTTACCTACTGACTTCTTCCTCCTGGCGGGCTTCGACTACGGTATGGTCGTCGGTTTTTTCCTTCGTTGTTACCATCTCTATCTCTTCTCACATACTTTTGTAACTTCCCTTCTTTGATTAACTGTTCAATGACATTCTGCAGGTTGAAATAGTCATTTGTATAGTGCCCATACCCCCGATGGAATTCACACCATCTAGTCTTGTCTGCCTGAGCAAACTTTGACTGAAAGGTGGTGGCCTTGTGACATTTCTCATTTTTGTCGTCATTACTTCTTTCAGTATCTGAGCTTTAGACGTGTTCAATGGTGTGAGCTCCCTCCGATATGCCTCTCTAAATCTTTCTCCGACTACCCGAGGTCGCCTCCCTTCAAATTGCCCTATTTCTGCTGGTATCTCCTGCCTCCGACTTTGATTAGCTTCCCGAAAACCTTGCTCAATTTTTTGTTGAGAAGATTTAAACACCTCTAAATCAATATATTTTCTGATTCTTTGTAACAAATCCTCCTTTGTAGCCGGACACTTTTTGGCTAACGAGTTCGCAATTCCTCCGGGTTGTAACCCAGTAGTGAATAACAACAAATATGTCTGATTCTCTAACCCCTTAACCTGTCTTACTTCTGCTTGAAAACGTTCATAATAATCTTGCAGCTTTTCCCCTGGCTTTTGTCTTACTCCACACAAATTGTGCGTTGTTTTGGGCTGGGGTCCACAATGAGCAAATTGTTGCACGAAACATTGTGATAAATCCACCCAACTCTCGATGGAGTTGTCTGGTAAAGCCGTAAACCACTCCAAAGCCTGTTTTCTTAAAAACACAAGAAATGTTCGACACAACAACGAATCTGACTCGCCACATAAGGACATTGCTGCCCGGAACACAGTCACAAACTCCTTTGGGTCTGAGCTCCCATCATACGCCTTCATATCATTTGGTTGCTTAAACCACACGGGAATTGGTTCTGCTCTGAGCCTCCAAGACAAAGGAGTTCCTGATGGCCCTTGATTAATGGGGGGCACCAGAATCCCCTGTTCATTCCAACTGGGTATGTCCTGCTCCGTATTGGTCATTTGCCCATTAACATAAGATGGACCAAAGCCTTATGCCTGCCTTGGTCTGTAATGCTGATAACCCCAATTTCTAGGGTTACGTCTCGCTTGTCGCCTTCCTTCTTCTTGACCTTGGTCTCCGCCCAAGTAATGATACTCAGTATCTTCGCGTGGGAACTCGCCTCTTTGATATACATAGCCTCTTACTCCCTCCGGCCTCCACCTTTGATAAGTTTCTTCATGTCGACCTCTGTCTGCCCTCAGTTCGTCTTGCCGAGTACCTCCATGGCGGGCTCCCAAGTACTGTTCTTCTTCCCATACCTCCTCTTCCACCTGCTCACCTCTATTCTGGTATTGCCTGGCTCGGCCCCCTCCACGGGCATAATCATCATGTATCCTTTCCCCTGTCCGCGGATTTATTCCTCCGCCTTTGTAGTAATCCCTTTATGGAGAACCTCTTGACTCTTGACAAGGTTGTCTTCTCCTCACTTCATTTCTTCCATTTCTCCCGGCGGTTGGGGGTGATAAAGGAATATAACTAGGAAGAGGAGATAATGAACCTCTCTCCCTGTTAGGAGATTGCCGCTCATTCCTTACAAGGTGTCTTTCTTCTGTATCACGTCTCCTTTGCCCTCTTTCTGGGTGTTGCCTACTTATGATATCCTCTACCAACTGAATTAAAGCTTCTCCAATGGTTTCGAGAGACCGACTCCTTCCGCTAGATCGAAAAGAGTCTTCTTCTCCCTGGTATCCTCCCTCGTCTTCCGCTCCCTCATCATGGTAGTGGCTTGCCATGACTCAAGAAAAATGCGTAGGAATCTTTTTACCTATTCCCACATACGGCGCCAAATGTTCTCGATGAACATTAGTATGGTTATCTTATGATCGTAATCTACATGCATTAGGTACCTATCCTTGATATTTATAGCCTTGGTCCTAGGGTGGTTACCCTAATCATGGGTTATCATCCCTGCTATCATGGAATCGTGGGTGGGCCCATTTTGGTGCTTTGGTACTCGGTCATCTTAACTGTTTCGCCGGGAAAAGGTATTTCCGGGTTCCATTGGTAATCGTCATCACATATCCATAGCCGGATGTATGTACCCGGAACAAAAGAACAAAAGACAAAAAAAGAGAGTTCCGATTCGTTTAAATATTTATGTGACATCGCAGTTAAGAATCAAACAATAATGGATTTGTGGAATAAGAGCTATTCGGCAAATCCAAAAGCAATAGGTGAAACAATTAATAGTGCTTGGCATAAAAGTCTATTTTTTCCTTGCAATAAACTAGAATAGATAAACATGTTTGAATTCTCACGTTATCCTTATAACTATTCTGAAGTCAATTTTAAATATCATGTATCAAACAATGATGGGTTTGTGCCTTTTTGGAACAAGAGCTAAGCTAAGCGGCAAATCCAAAAGTAATGATGTAATTCACTTGTATAGGTGAAACAATTACGGATGCTTGGCGTAAAAGTCTATTTATTTTCTTGCAATAAACTAAAATAGATAAGCATATTTGAACTCTCACCTTATCCTTACAACTTTCCTGTAAGTCAATTTCAAATATTATGTACTCATGAAAATCAAAATCTTTTTTTTAACTATCATAGGTATACAAACGAATGATTATTATTAAAAAAAATATTTCATGATCCGAGGCCTCCATATTTTCATTATCTCAATTTCGTTTTTCAAATTGAAACATTTTTTTGGCAACAGATTTTAGTGGATATTCAACGAATCCCCTTTATTTGCAATAATGGTCTTACACATTAGTTTGTTGAGATCAACTTGTTCTTTATAACAAATTGAATAAGTGTTTTACTTTTTTAATTGTTGTAAGAGAATAATCTAAAACTTACATGATTTACTCTAGAAAACTTACCCTACATGTGGTCGTTTTATTATTTATATAGGAAAAATAGATACTTTAACCAAAATTTTAATAATATTAAAAGTGGAAGAGAAAATTATAAAATAAATTATCGGTACAAAATATAGACTTTAATATTTCTCCTATAAACTTTTTATACAAGGAAGTAGATGAGATTTAGTTTCCTCTGTTATTAAACCCAACCGGACATCGACTCGGTCGGGATACTGGGTGACCGAGTCATTGGTCGGATCCGTTGACCCAGATATATATAAAAAAATATAAATTCAATTGCATTCTCCATATCTAAAATGAATTAAAAAAGTTCATTAAATAAGCTCAAAAATAAAAAACATAAATAAATAAAAATACATGCTATTACTATGTCAATTTAAATTGCAACTCAGAAACTCCATAAATATACTTTTCAATAAACATTACCTCATATTTTTCAAATTCAATTACATTAAAATTGATATATGTCACATTCTCTTAATTTATTATTCCGCAAATTGATTCAATATTAGAAGCTGAAATTTGAGGTCATTGTAGAAGATTATACTAGCAAATAAATTATAAAAAAAAAATTAAAATGAGTTCTACATTTTTTTGACAAGATGAAACAATTTTGGTTTTTTGACTTTTTTAAATGCACTACCCGACCGAGTCACTGGATCACCGGGTTTGGCCGGATTTTAACCGGCCCAATGTTTGATTCGAACCGGTACAATGGCTGATTTGTCGAATTCTGAGTCGACCAGGCTGGATTGGTTCAGGTTTTACAATTACGTAGAGAACCCCATCCAATCATGTATGTACAAAAATAAAATTATCTAGCTTGAACAAACATTAAACCCAAAAATATAGGGTAGATATACTCTTATCTAATATCAACAAATTTTTGTCTCTTGTACTGGGGCGAGAAAAAAAAAACACAATTATCAATATATGGACACAAGATAATTTTTTTTTCTTATTACATAAGATTAATATTGTCCAAAATATATCACACAATAAACCACATTTTTTTTCTATGTTCTCTGTAATTTTTATCGGCTTCATTTCCTTGTAGGGTAGGGTCTATATCACACAGTGTGTCAATACAAACTCAACATTTCCGAACTGTTACGTACCCTCGAACTAGTTCCAAGTTTCAGGTTCAGCTTTCTCTCTCTCTCTCTCTTTTTCCGTCTTTTTCAATTTTTCTCTGTTGTTCCTTCTTCTTCCTCTACGATCCGATACCGAAACCGAAAACCGCGATTACCCTCACTGATCGATCTCCTTGTCAAACCTCAAAATTCCCCCAAACGCTTATTACGTTTTCTCGCTTCTCTTCTCTTCTCTTCTCTAGGGTTTCTACGAACCACTTCCCAATCCAAAGCTATATATGCTTTTGTTTCCACTTCCAACCGCTATTCACCATTGATTCATTTCCCGAGAACAAAGGTGAAAATTTGATAATTATGTGTTGTAATTGCAAGAGAGATTTTAAAAACATTTATTATTATTTATTTTTAAATTTTCATCTGGACCGTGCTTTTCACTTTGAAGACTTAGCGTATGCATGTGATTGTTGGATCTGCTTTCCTGTAAATGGTGGCGGGTCGGGTTTGTTTACGGATAAGAGCGGGGAAGAGTTTGATGAGCAAAGACCAGTACAACTATTATTGGTTCTGTGTGGTGGAATTGAATGTAAACGTTTATGGAATGTGTTATTTGGTGGATATAACACATGGTCATGGTTGTGACAGCAACAGCAATGGTGACATAACTATATTTATTAAGTATTGTCAACAAACTTAAAGTCAATAATCAATGTTGGAAAAAGAAGGCTGTTTTATATTTTTTTTTAGTGATTAGAAAATTGTTGCGTAGTGTAGTGTTAGTTGCATTGGCAGAAAAGACTGTAAGAATAGAAAGCCGTAGGAGAAATTGTTTGCAAGAGGTGAGGAGAATGGGAATGTCAGAGAAGTGATTGCTTAATATGGTATCAGAGCCAGTGACCAAGTGTAATGAATCCTTCTAATAAATTTTTAACTGTGAAATTTCTTAACACAAATGGGTGGGCCTGCACATTATCCACCCTTCAAGCCCCATGAATTCTTGTTTGAGGTGATGTGTTAGAGAAGTTTAATATAAAATCATTAAAAATGATTGAAATACTGTTTTGTTTTAGTCATTAATTTCGGTAATGAGACCGGTTTAAAAAAAGGGATAGTGAGAGCCAACAACTGATGGACTGCTAGGTCATTTTTAGGTTTGATTGCTCAATTATTCAGAAGAGTTGTGAGATGTGGTTATGAATGGTCAACATAGTGAAAGACAGCCACTATTTTTCTTTTAGTATGCCATTGAAAATTAACATCGGAAACTCTTTGGGTTACCATGGATTTTGTGTGAAATGTGTATAGTGAGAATGGTGTTTTGGATTAGTAGCAGCATAGAATTAGAGCTGTAATTCGTTAAGAGTGTTCTTAATTATTATTTTGAATAAGGGTTAAGAACTTTGAGATTACAGTAATGAGTTGGGTTGTTGAGAATTTGCCTCCACAAGACAACTGTATTTGAAGAAATCAGTACATGTAATTCCTGAATGTTCCAATAAAATTTAAAAAGAGTACACCCTGGTCCCCCCTCCAAAATTTAATGATAATGTTGTAATTGCAAATTTGTACGTGAGTCATTGCAATATATCATATTAATGGAATTGTCCTTTTCTCCATCTCTCTTTTATCAGGCCTTTCAATTGGCTTGAATGACCGTGTGGCAGCAACCTAGCTATGACTTCAAGCATGTTGGGCGGAGAGCGAAGGTACATCTAGACTTGTATGCATTATAAGCCTTTTGGAACGGGCTAGTTGAGGGATTTGGATAGTTTCAGGAGGTCCTGCTCTGTCATTGTAATTGTGCTTTGTTATGCAAATCATGTAGTGATATGTCCTTGTAGAAAGCCAACTTATTTTCATGTTGATATGATCCTGATGTTTACCATTTGTCTCCTCAAGTGAGGAGGTTTCAAGTTTTAATTCCTCCTCCATGTGTGCATGAGTGTATTTTTATTAATTGGCTAAAAGAAATTTGAGATTAATGATGATAATATTATTGAAGGTGGGCCTCTTCCAAAAGAAGTGGTATGACTGTGTTAGGGAAAGTTGCAGTTCCAAAACCTATCAACTTACCCAGTCAGAGGTATTTGATTTCTTGCTAGACTATTTATTTTCTCACCTAACTAGTGTGGTTTTTACAGTCTGAAAATTTTCCTTTTTTTTTTGTATCAAGGTTAGAAAATCATGGTCTGGATCCAAATGTGGATATTGTTCCCAAGTGAGTTAATGCTCTATTGATCTGAGTGATATGTCTTTTTCTGCTGCTTTTATTCTTCTAGTTCTAGATTATTTATTCTTGTGTTGTCCCACATTATTGATTCTTGTGTTTTCTTTACTTATATTGATTAGAGGTGCCCTCAGCTGGGGTAGTAAATCATCTTCTTCTGCATCAAATGCATGGGGCTCTTCTTCTCTTTCTCCAAATGCCAATGGTGCTACTAGTTCACCCAGCCACCTTAGTGCCCGTCCATCATCTGGTGGAAGTGGCACGCAGCCTTCAACTTCTGGTAGTAGTGATATGGCTCTTGAACTTGCTACTAATACATGGGGGTCGGGGTCAAATTCCCGGCCCTCATCAGCATCTGGGGCACTGACACCAAATCAAACTTCACCGACATTGCGTCCTCGTAGTGCAGAGACAAGACCTGGTAGCTCACAGTTGTCTCGATTTGCAGAACATGTGACTGAAAATTCAGTGGCTCGGAGTGCTGCTAGGACTATGGAGAAACCGGTTGGCATCTGTTATTATTTGTGTTTTAAACTTTTGAATGCTATTACTAGTCATTTCAGATGATGTTTTTGCTGTAATTTATGGAATTAATTGTTTCCAGGTTGATTGGCTGATTCAACCAGTGTTTAAGATGTTGCATTGACAACGTGGGAATTTATTTCACTGTGCCAATAATTTTTCATATCTTGCCCTCTATTTTTCTATGGTTTGGGGATGGCACACATCTTCTTAGTGAGCATAGTTTCTGGGCTAGTCAATGTCTTTGTAGTTTTAGAATATCTATGAAATATCTCATCATGTTTTTATTGTATCTTAAAATATTTTAGAATATATTAGATGATCTTTTTGGTTTGCACACAATGGTGTTGTTTGATTCATGTAGCCAACCCCACTTAGTGGGGAAAAACTTTGGTGGTTCTTGTATGAGAGGATCATTAGAATGGAGTAGTCAATATGGCGCTTCATAGCGAGATGGCGCTTCATGCGGTCTCCGCACGACACACAAAGCATTGTATCACATTTTGATGGAGTATTGGAGTGGTGCCATTCTTTGTAACCTGGTCCCATTACTACGCTGTTGCTAAATTGCTCAAATTTTGGAACGCCACTATGAACATGTCTTTCTCGTTTGATTCTTTGCTGTCTCTTAGTTGTGCACCAATTACGACACACAAAGCATTGTATCACATTTTGATGGAGTATTGGAGTGGTGCCATTCTTTGTAACCTGGTCTCCGCACGACACACAAAGCATTGTATCACATTTTGATGGAGTATTGGAGTGGTGCCATTCTTTGTAACCTGGTCCCATTACTACGCTGTTGCTAAATTGCTCAAATTTTGGAACGCCACTATGAACATGTCTTTCTCATTTGATTCTTTGCTGTCTCTTAGTTGTGCACCAATTACGATAATAGAATATTTAGTCATTCAAGTGGTGAAATTTCTTCCGGCCAATGTGTCATTCTGGTAGAGACATTTTTCCCCAGTGATGATTCATACTGATGGTGACATCTTTTCTTTATGACTATCATTTCGACAGCAACTTTTCCCTTGACAGCCGTACTAGCGGTGACTTCTTTTTGCTGAAAATCATTCTGGCAATGACTACACAGTGACAATTGTATTATACTAGTGGTGATTTGTTTTCCTATCCTCCAACCCACAATCATGCTAGTGGTGTTTTTTTCTTTCTTATTTATGAGTCATTCTAGTAAAGAGTTATGTATTGGCTATGATTCACACCAGCCTTAGTTTCTATTTCCAAGTTTTTGTGTCTCCTAAATCTCCCTACAGATTGAAGCTTC
>JAVKPL010001271.1:0-15945 GCA_032173675.1 Gastrolobium villosum | reverse complement strand
CCACAGCAGATGAGTTGATGGATGAACTAGGGGGGCTCGAATCTTTTCTAAACTGGACTTGAGAGCAGGATATCATCAAATCAGAGTGTCTCCTTCAGATGTTCATAAGACTGCATTTAGGACTCATCAAGGTCATTATGAGTTTCTTGTCATGCCCTTTGGGTTGACAAATGCTCCTTCCACTTTTCAATTAACAATGAATCTACTATTACAGCCTTTCCTCCGCAAATTTGTTGCTGTATTTTTCGATGATATTTTGATCTATAGCATTTCCATGGCTAGTCATCTACAGCATCTGGAATTGGTACTTGCCACCATACAGAATAATCATTTCTTTGTCAAAAGGAGCAAATGTTCATTTGCACAAAGTCAAGTAGAATATCTTGGTCATGTAGTTTCTGTGGAGGGAGTCAGTATGGACCAAAACAAAATCAAAGCAATGCTGGAGTGGCCTGCACCCACGAACATCAAACAGCTACGAGGATTTCTTGGCCTCACAGGTTATTATAGAAGGTTTGTATGCAATTATGCTGCTATAGCTGCTTCCCTAACTGATTTGTTGAAGAAGGATTCCTTTCTTTGGACAACAGCTGCTCAACTTGCTTTCGTTCACCTCAAGACAGCAATGTCTTCAGCTCCAGTGTTGGCTCTTCCAAACTTCACTAAGGATTTTGTGGTGGAGACAGATGCATCAGACTTAGGCATAGGGGCTGTTTTGTTACAGGACGAGCATCCCATTTCGTATTTCAGTAAGAAGTTGACTTTGAGAATGCAGCAAGCTTCTGCATATGTAAGGGAACTGTATGCTATCACTGAATCTGTGAAGAAATGGAGACAATATCTCCTAGGCAGAAAGTTTTTGATCAGAACTGATCAGAAAAATTTGCGTGCTTTGTTGGACCAAGTTGTTCAAACACCAGAGCAACAATATTATCTTGCTAAATTACTTGGTTTTCAGTATTCTATTGTGTATAAGCCAGACAAAGAAAATCGAGTGGCTGATGCTCTTTCTCGATACCCTTCTGTGTTGTCTCTCCAATCCATAGCAGTGGTGCACTTTACCATCCTGGAAGATTTAAAAAAAGAAAATCAATGCAGTGAGTTTTTTAAACAAAAATATCAGCAGCTGTCAGTTAATCCAACTGCCCATCCGGATTTGGTGGTTCGTGCAGGACTACTTTTATGTAAAGGCAAGTTACTCTTGGATCCTGCTTCCCCTTTAGTCCACCAGGTACTCCAAGAGAACCATTCAACTCTAGCTAGTGGACATGCTGGTATCCAGAAGACTCTAGCTAGGACATCTGCTAGCTTTATTTGGCCGGGATTAAAGAAGGCTGTCAAGGAGTTTGTCAATTCCTGTGTAGTGTGTCAACAAGTAAAATATTCTACACAATCCCCTGCTGGGCTCTTACAACCTATACCTATTCCTACTCGGATTTGGGAGGATTTATCACTAGACTTTGTGGTAGGTCTACCAATGTCCCAGGGCTATACCACCATTCTAGTGGTAGTAGATAGGTTCTCCAAACAGGCTCATTTTGGAGCTTTGCCAAAAAAATTTACGGCTGCAAAGGTTGCTGATTTGTTTACTCATATGGTGCTTAAGCTTCATGGCCCTCCTAGATCTCTTATTTCTGATAGGGATCCGTTGTTCCTTAGTAGATTTTGGGCTGAGCTATTCGAACTCAGTGGCACTACATTGAGACACACCACTGCATATCATCCACAATCCGATGGACAATCTGAGGTGGTTAATCGTGTCCTGGAGCAATATCTCAGGTGTTTTGTGGCAGATACTCCAAAGAAATGGTACAAAATCTTACATTGGGCAGAATACTGCTACAACACAACCTTCCATAATTCAGCGGGAATGTCTCCCTTCTTAGCTGTTTATGGACGTGAACCTCCTTCCATCTTGGATTACCTACCTTCTACTGCCACATTAAAGGAGGTAGATACAGCTCTATTGGATAGACAAGCTATTCTGCAACAGCTGAAGGAGAATTTGCTGCATTCACAGGCCACCATGAAGCGCAATGCAGATAAGCATAGAAGGGACATTTGTTACAAAGTGGGGGAATTTGTCTGGGTTCAGTTACAGCATTACAGGCAATCTTCAGTGGCTAATCGGTTGTCACATAAGTTGGCCAGGCGTTATTTTGGTCCTTTTGAGATACTCAAACGTGTGGGACAGGTTGCTTATAAACTAGCATTACCACCACAAGCACGTATTCATCATACATTTCATGTTTCATTATTGAAACCGTATAAAGGAGACCATAATATCCCTCCTTGTTCGCTACCTGAGTGTTTCCAGGGAGGTTTGCCAGTTTTGGAGCCCTCTCAGGTGTTGGCTACCCGTGTTATACAAGTTGGAGACACCTCAGTACAACAAGTTCGCATCTTGTGGAAGGGCCTGTCATCAGAAGGAGCAACCTGGGAATTTCGTGATGCAATTTCTGAGCAATTTCCTGATTTCAACCTTGAGGACAAGGTTGATTTTAATGGGGAAGGTATTGATATGGATCCAATATGCTCTAGCCCATCAGAAGAGCAAAATGACCGTGGCCCAAGTGAAATGACAGTTGAGGACAAAGAAACAGAAGCAGAGTTGCATGGTAGTACAACAGGTTTGTTTGAACCAAGTGAAGAAGAATTGGAGAGGTCCATTGCAGATAGAAGAATAAGAAGATCGATCAGGAAGCCAAGGAGATATGATCAGTAGAATCAGTTGGGATAAGATTAGTTAGTTACAATTCTGTTACATCACCACGTGGTGCATGTTTGTATTCTTTGAGTTTCTGTTAGCCATTGTGTATAAAAAGGGATAACAGAAGTGTATCAAGGTATTGAATAAGAAATTACAAGAGTTTCCTTTCTCAATTCTCATCTTCTCTTCTTTTCTGTCGCTTGGGTAGACATTGGTTCTATCAGAATGTTTCTTAAAGGTATTGTCTTGGCCATTGATTAATCAAAAGTGCAGATTTTGTCAATGCTCCCAACAATCAGTGACATCGCTCATGACAGATTAGCCTTAAAACCTCATTCTTTTGCTGAATTTTGGTGATGTAGTGCTGCAAAAAATGTTCCCTACCTTCCCTCTCTGCAATCGCTGACGTGTCCTCTTCCAATTGGTTGCTTTGTGCTCCAAGGATGATGGTACAATGTTTTTTTTTTGTTGCTTTTTGCTCTTTCTTGCTTTATTGTCTCCTTTTTCTCTTTCTTCTTTCTTTCTCTCCAAGTTTGTTTTATTTATGAGTTGTGCCTCAGCCCAAAAGTAATAAATCATTTTACATTCAGTTACTCCCTAATTTTTAGAACTACAAATTGTTCTAGCCCTATTCACAAAAAAGTGCTCTAGGCTAAAAAATTGGAATAAAACACTAAAAATTAATAGAAAAAATGGGAATTAAAAAACATATAAACAGTGAATGGATCTCAATTTCTGAGGGCCGTCAATGACCAAGATTGGACATGCAACTTATACCGATGCAAAATGATTATATATATATATATATATATATATATATATATATATATATATATATATATATATATATATATGAGTGTATGGAGATTAGGAAAGAATTAATAACACAACTTAATAAATTATAATCATTATTAACTTAGTATAAGTTGATTCTGTAATTTTTAATTATATGATTGTATGTTTTAGTATAAACATACAAATTACATTTGGTACCGAGTTTCTTCTTTTTATTTATATTTTATCCAAATCATTTTGGATATCACTTTGTATGTTTGTGCGCAGTAAACTATAATCATCAACTATTGAACCAAATTGTATGTTAAAGATCTATGTGAGGACGCAAAATTAGTGTTTATTAAACTCTTTTTTGGATTTCAGGATTTGATTCTTTTTTAGGATATTATTTTTACAAACTCGTTATATAAAATTTTAATTGTGAACTGTTTTTTTAATATAAAATAAATTAATTTAAACACATTAAATGTTAAAATAGATTGAACAACGCTGCTTTTTAGTAGGTTATGCATCTATCTACCACCAGAAAAAAAGAGAGAGAGAAACTTTTAGGTGGAATTTATGACCCCAGCCACTTTGAAATGGGAGAAAGGGAAAAAAAAATTGGTGCTATTGTTGCACCTAGATTCAGTGCATCGTATCAATGAGAGCATTACAATCATAGGAGAGAGAAAAAATTTGGCATAAGAAAGAGAATTTTAGCTGACATGTAATACTCCCATTGATGAAATACACTAAATCTTTGATGCAACAATAATACCAAAAATTTATTCGGACAAAGGGTTATATGTATACATATAACAATGAAAACTTACAGTATTCTTATTATTAATCCAACCATTCAGACGGCCAAAGCAACAATCATACAAGAGATAATCATAATACGGGTTTGACATTCAATGTCCCTAGAGTAATCTTTAAATTATACTTAGACCTAGGTTTATATTTCAAACAGAATTACCCCTTACTACCTCTTTGATCTAACATTCAAATCCAACGCATAATAGGGATTGAGAATAACGTATCAAAAAGGGTCACCGACCAAAGTTTAAAAGCAGATAATGGGTCCTATATATGGATTTCTTTTGAGAGTCTCTAACTTAGATAGGAACTAATACCAAATTCTGAAGGCCCTTAAATCATACTCAAGTGCAGTTCTCTCAACATCTAAGGAGAGTTAATTTCAAGTTTCTGACTTCAATTCAACTATCATGAAAATAGAGAAGAAATAAAAACATAAATTAAAAATAAAGGTGTAAAGAACTTTGGGATACACCACCCCAAAAGGTAGCTCAAAGGATGGGAGTGCCAAGGCCTTATAAACTCCACATTAGTTGTTCATCCAACCAATGTGGGACTATATATCTCAACACGCCCCTTCACACGAGAGCCCATTGGGCTTGAAGAGTGGATAATGCAACAGGCCCAGCCTACTTGTGCTAAGAAATTCCACAAGAGAAAGTGGGGGACGACGATACTTTGATATCATGTAAAGAACCTTGGGATACACCACCCTAAAAGCTAGCTCAAATGATGGGAGTGCCCAAGCCCTTATAAACTCCACATTAATTATTCATCCTACCAATCTGAAACTATATATCTCAACAAAAAAGCAACAAAGTAAGAAAAAAAGTAGTGCGTTGGCTCTCCATATCTTGGAAACAAGAAAAAACGAGGCTCAAATAGAAAGAAAGAAAAAAAAAAGTTAAAAGAAAACAGTACTGAAAATGATGTACCCACTTTGCATTTTTAAGTAATCAATTATCATTGTGGTATGGGGCTGCTCAGCTAGAAATATATGGTACAAAATACAAAGAGAGCTAATTGGAAGTTGGAACATATCCCCATATCTCATCTTCAGGAATAGGCTGCAATGTTTAGTCAAACTGTACTTCAAAACCTTTTTCAACATTTCATGAATTAATATTGAAATTCGAAAAAAAATAAAAAAATCATGATGTCATCTTGATGCAATTATATGTAAGAAAGGTCCCAATTATTTTTTCTTTTAATTTGTATCGACTAAACATTATGACAATGTTCTCGCACAAAATATCAACAATTCAATGCTATAGGGTTAGCTGTACCTTGGCTACTTTGATCCGAATTCTTAATAGCAAAAAGCTATATTTATATGCTCTACCTACCTTTTAGGGAGGATTATTTATAGTGTTGTCAAAATAGACATGAAAGATGGGCCAAAGTCACGCCCAACTTATTTAGTCCTACATGAAGCTTAATTAGACTATTATAATTGTGACCTATACAGTTGCAGTAAGAGTATATTTGGAGATAAATAAGATAAGATAAGATAACTTATTATATTTTATTTTTATCTCTTGTTTGGTAGATAAATAGAATATAATTAGTTTATCCTATTGTCTCATTCTATCCTATCCAATACATGATTTCTTATCTTATGGAAGAAGCTGGGTTAGGATTCAACAGGATAGGATACCAGTATTGGATACCCAATATATCTCTCATGCTACCCAATACATCCCACACTACCCAATATATTTGTATTTATTGTATTATATTTTGTTTTTTCTTTTTCTTTTCTCTTTTTACATAATCTTATCAAATTACTAATCAGGTGTTCATCAAACACAAGACATAATATCGGCTTATCAGCCCCATATCATATCCTACCCTTACCAGCCCTCTATCATATCATACTATTATCCCATCCTGTACACCAAACGACCCCTAAACATAGCTCGCTTTGATAAAATATTTTCCTCCAATTTTTTTTATAGATATTAATTGGTGTCCGAAACTCTAATAGGTCGGACTAATTCAATTTCGGGTTTGAATTTTTCTCTACTCCACAAATTGTAACTCTCAAGAATCAAATACACTACCCTTTGAGCTAGTTAAATTTTAAAATCTAAATCTAATTGGGATGCCATTAAATCAACAAGTGTTGGGTTCCTCTTTTAACCTTTTAGTGGGGATCCTCTTAGACTCATCTTAATGGTGGAACCTCTCCTTAGCTCCTTTAAAACCTAATGCGCACAACAACAACAAAATGTGCTTTTTAACCCTAATACATTGGTCCATGTGCTGAAAAATTTAAGTTGGGCTGCCCTTTATTTCGTAAGTATAGTAGGAGAGCCTCAAACAGCGCGATCATAAGGAGTGATAGAAAACAGTTATTGACGAATAATGCTGGATATATATATTGAGCAAAATTTTAAATAATTGTTCTACTTTTCCTATATAAAATTTAATTAGATTACAATTTTGTGAAATTTATTCATTTTTAAAGAAAAATTGAGAAGTTTATTAACTATTTTTTTTTTTAAATAAATGTAATCTAAACATTTGACAAGCTTGTCGAAGCTCACATGGTCACATGAGATGGACTTAACACGTTGAATAAGTGAGTTTTTTTTTCTTCTTCTTCTTAATATTTTCTTTGCCTTAGCCCATATGTCCTAACCCATCTAGGATAGGAATTAAGGCTGAATTGAACTGAACCAACTCGTGCTTTGAGCATTTTTCATATAATGTATAAGTTCTAATAGTATAAGTTTAGATTATAGTTATGATATTTTTAGTTATTTAGTGTGAACATCGTATAGTATAAGTTTATACAGCAGAATCTCTTAATATATTAAAATGATGTATAACTTAATCCAGCCTAAAGGGAATGAGATTAGGCCTAATAAAAGGTTGATGTATTAACATCGTTTGACTAATATATTAAAATAAAAATTAATCTTTCCAATATATTAATTTTAAAATATCGGAGATTTTTATTTTTTTTATTAAAATTAATTTTTCTGGACACACTGATCAATAGATTTTTATAAAAATTAATATCATACTACATATTTGGAAGAATTATATAAATTTTTTATTAGAGAGTATTTTTATCATATATATTTTTATCTTATTTAGTATTATACAATGCATTACGAAACACTCGTTGATATTATCTTATACAATATATTATACATTACCTTATACAATATCATGCCAAATGCCGGATATTATTAAAATTTAATAAGATCTTATACAATAAGATCTTATACTATTAGCCTTGTACTATCATGTTTCATAGTATAAGACTTATACTATGCATCAAACATGCCCCTGGGTATTGTAATAATGTTTAGGTTAAGTTATAGAATAATTATAATTTTTCCCTTAAATTCGTAGGATATTATCACTGTTTATTCATTGCATTTTTTTTCTTTAAAGAAGTCTTATGTTAGATGAACAGACTTATAATAAGTGTTTTGCGCAAAAAGATTATATAAATTGGCTATTGAGTTAATGTGTACTCCTTTAGTATTACTTTTGATAAAAAGTAATGTTCAAACCAATTTACACATGCTTTCATTAATTGCAATTTATGATCCTATATGAAAGATATACATTGGGATCAAAATATTTATAAACAAAAAGATAATTACGAAGTTCTAATATTTGTTGAATCAAGGATTCAAAAAAAAATTTTGTTTTAAGCAATTCCTTACGTTAATATGATTGAGGTAAAAAAAATAGTTTCTGTTATAAAAAAAGAAAAATAATTTTGAAAGTTGACACCAAATTCTAACCGTTGTTTTTCGTCAATCAACGATTATAATTTTTGTCAATCAAACTTATTAATTAATTATTAATTCTCAATAAATGATAACTGTTAATTGGCAAAAATCAATTATTATGATTTGGAGTCAAATTTTAAAGTTTGACTCCGGTGTCAAAAGATACTGTATATATATATATATATATATATATATATATATATGATCAACTAATATTGGTGTAAGAATAATAAATCTTATACCTAATCTTAACCGTCGATTTTCATAAATTTTATGATTGTGATTTATTGGGCCACACTAATTAATTCATTAATTATTAATCTTCAATAAATTATAACTGTTAAATATACGAAAATTAACTATTAAGATTTGATGTAAAACTTTTATCATCTCATCCCTATATATATATATATATATATATATATATATATATATATATATATATATATATATATATAGGGTTAATCTTTTCTCATTTTATATGAGAAAAAATTTTCATGTTACACACACAATTAAAAGGTGGGTCCCATCTTTATTTTTTTTGTCTTTTTACTTTGTTGTGGACCCCACTTATGTATTAAGCGTGTAGCATGAGAAAATTTTCTCATGTAAAATGAGAAAATTAATCTCCATATATATAATAATATAATTGAATGTTTAGAGGATATTAGAACGTCTAAATGTTTGCCGTGCAGAAAAAGGTTGAAAATGATTATAAAGAAAAATGGTTGAAAATAAAGACAAAGAACGTAAGAACATATGCAAATTGTCTTCAGTACTTGTAGCAAGACATTGACGCTATTAATAAGCCGGGAGAAGAAAAGAAAAGACAGATTATATAAGGTTATATACCTACATGGTTATACATGTTGAAAATGTTGACCACCAAACACTGAATAAATAAAGGGTACTTAACCTTTCTCAAACCAATGATAAGCCTCCTATGTCCTTTTGGTTCCAGTAACAAAGATATTGTTCAACTCTCGTGGCAATAATTTCTAAAACCTTGAAAATCGATCACACTACTATCTTTAGAATTCATACTGAGAAGACTTTCATGGGTCATTTGATTAATTGTGAACATAATTAAAGTCACTGTGCGTTATTGATGCGGACATACAAAACCGTGGACACCACATAACACTTCCACTATAGTTGTGAGAGTCAAATTCTTTCGTTGTTTGGTTCAAACGGGAGGAAGATGTTTCGTAAGTCATACGAGCCCTAGAATTATTATTAATGGGTTAAATGACACTCAATTATGACACTACGTCTTAATTCAAAAAATTTAAAACACTGAATTCATTAGTGTTGGTCCAGAATCAACTTAAAATGAGGTGAATGAGTTATCTAAACTTTTTTTTTTTTGGTAAAAGAGTTATCTAAACTTTATGATTATAGATCAATGTTGGTTTTCCAATAATAATTTTGACCAATAAAGAAGATAACAAAAAGATAACACAAGTAATTAGGTGAAAGAAAAATCTAAAAGGGGGAAAAAAATCAATGACCCCAATCTGGACACCTCTATCCAATTGGAAAATAAATCCACAATTATGAGCCACGCTCAATTCAAACTACAAGAATAAAATATATTTTATCATTGTACAAGAATTCATCCAAATCTATCTCTAGATTTAAATACCCTAATGTACCCTCGTAAATTGCACCCCAATTATCAAATATTTGAGGAGGGTTTTATTAATGTTATGTGACATGATAGGGAGTGGATCCTCTCATATGAAAAAGTGATTGTGGTCACAATCACTCATTTAAAAATTATACATCTTTTTTTTTGAAAAAAATTATACATTTTTTCTCTCTTATCTCATCATGAATGAGTAGTTGTGATCAAAGAACATGACCACTTTTTCACATGAGATGATCCACTCCCGACATGATATAAGTGAATTTTTCAACACACACAATTATGGGGAGAGAGAAAATGGAATGATGAAAGAGAAAGAAAAATATGTGAATCCCACCTCTTTAATGTATATGTAGGAAAGTGAAGTTATGTTATGTAAAATAATAAACATAAATCTCATTTGACAATTGTAAACACTCTCCCAGCTTAACTCTAAGTGAAAAGAATAAAATCCCAATTATAACTAGATAATTGCTCCTCTGTTGCTTACTCTGAAATCAGCTAAACACTCTTTTAGCTTAACTCTAAGCCAAAAGTAGAAAATAAATTATCATTAGATAATTGCTCCCATATTGCCTACTTCGATAATAGCTAAACAAAAATAGAAAATAAATTAATTTGAGTTACCTTACACCTTCTAATCAATAAGCATATATGTACAAATAAAACCTAAGTGATAGATTGAATGAAAATGTTTGCCAAATAATTTTGAATGCATTTTAAGAATAAATGCTCATAATACTTTCAATGCGCTCTTCTCTTGAATGCTTACACACACTTTGAAAAAAGACTCACATTATAATTTTTAAATTTTTTGTCAAAATCAATTACTAAAGAAAAATCTCTAAAAAATTTCACTGAATCTGTTTTTCAAGATCATCATGATTTTTTAAAAATCAACTTTTAAAAATTAAATAAAATCAAAGCAATTCTTAAAAAAAAAGTAATTTAATCTCAAATTACCTTTTTCTTTTTCTAATCAAAAACTAAATCTTAAAAATATATTTAGATTAAATTCAAACTTTTAAATCTTCTTTCCTTAATTTCAAAAACTTTGAGATAATGTAACCCAAGGCATAATTAGATTCACCTCATCTAACCATTACTTAAAATCTAAGATTTTATCATGCAATTTTGATCTTCGCGATTTCATGTTGCATTCACTTCTTCATAATTCATCTCAAATTAATTCCTGGAACAAACTTCAAAAAATTAATGAAACTGTTAGATAATTTGGTTTCTCTTGCTTGTTATCATCAAAGCTAGATAAGATATGGGACCAACAAAAAGTTTTTATAATTAAATTTCTAACATTTTCCCCCTCAATTGTGAGTTTCAGTCTTAAACATTTACTCCCCTTCATAGGAAGCTTCTTCGAGCATTTAAAGGGTTATCAAACAAGTCCTTGACTTCGTAACATAGGCTTTTGTAGACCACACCACAATTGCACCAACCACCATCTCCAAACACTCGATCCAATTAATTATCTCGCAATTAGCTGACACTCATACCACTATTAGGTGAGCTAGGAGGAGCTCATCGTATATCAACATCAATAATATATTTATTCTAAACTAGTTGGGGTAGGTGGCAAGTGAACCTAAATGAAAAGTATGAAAAGATTGAGGGAAAAAAATATAAAAATAAAATTTTTAATATGTACACGAAAAATGGTTCCTACTTTTACTTTAGATAACTTTCTTTGCAATGCACAATTTTAACTAGGTCTTACTAGTAAGACGTAGTTATAATGGTAAAATAATTTTTTCTCTCTCTGCCATGTCAACTGACAATGTTTGAGTAGAGAAAAAAAACTTTATTATTATAACTAAGTCTTACTAGTAAGACTTAGTTAAAATCATGTACTGTAGATAAGTTATCTAAAGTTATTGTAGAAAAAGTTAACCTAATGGTAGCTCAGTTGGCAATTGAGCTCCCAATGGTTTGCTTGAGTCAGGGATTCAAACCCTGCCTCAAGCAAATTCTTGAAAAATCTTTTGGGGCACAGAGGATGTGCCTCCCTCTTTGAATGGGGGACTAGTCCCATCCTTCCAACGGTAGCGAAGCTTAATGCACCCGTTGTTCCAATGAGGGGCTAGCCTTTAGTATCCCACGATATATGATATGTATCATGTGATATGTTACAATACAAAAGCTGAGCGATATGAATCAGTTCCCTACATCAAAATTGATGTATCATGTCGTGATTTTTAATTCAAGAAAATTGAAAAGCCATTATTAATTAGGAAAAGAAAACATATATGATTTATGATCCAATATATGTGTTAAGCACCCTTTTATAGACCAATAAGGGTTTTAACTTTTAAGCACCCTTTTATAAACCAATAATAAATTAATTCAAAATTTAAAATCCTAAAAATGAATACGACCATAATTATCTTCTAAAAACAAATAAATAAATCAAATCATTCAAAGCATAACCAAAATCATAGATCTCAAATCATACTAAATTGTTGCATTCTCTTTTTATCAAATAAATCACAATCATATATGTTTCTGCATTCGGACTTGGATTTGGTCATAATATGTTATATTTCAAATTGTTTCTTCTTTAGAAATGTAAGGAAAAGATTGTTTAGGTCATTGAGCCAACACTAAGTGCATTATTCTTCCCTGCTAGGAAAAAATTTGCCCATGAATCTGCTTTAACTTTATTGATATCAGCCATCTTAAAATGCTCATATAGCACTATTTTTGTTACTACATAAAGCAAAGGTAGAACTTGAGAAGGAATTTTGGAATTATCATAATTTTGCTTCACCATGATAACTATCAATAACTGAATTGCATTTACCGCCTCTTCAAGGATGGGTTCTCTTGTAATGTCTATAGGCTCCAACTGGACTAAATAATGGGATTCTCCTTTTGATATGCCAACAATTATTGACTAATTTTTAATATAATTAATTTTCTTATTCATAGATTAGATCATTGTCACAATCTTGCTTTCCATAAGAGTTATCATAGATTAGATCATTGTCACAATCTAGTCCTTCATCTGAATGATCATAGATTGGATCAATGTCACAATCTTGTTCTTCATTTGAGTCATTATATATGGGAATACTAACATACTTGAAATGTCAGGAATCTTGATCGTCATCTCTATATCTAAAAAAATGGACTGATTTTCAGATCGAACTCTCTAATTCTATCCCTGGTTTAGAATCCTCAAAGGATTGACATCCTACTCTTCATTATCAAATGCATCTTGTGATTTTATTCCTTCTTCATATTGAACATCCAACTTCGTTTATACAAATAATTATCGCTCCAAATCGTATAGTTCCTTTGCTCTGTGTCCACACAAGTTGTCACTTCAAATATTGAATTCACCTTCTGAGCTCTTCATTTTCTATTTCTTATAGGTCTATCTGACATGGTTGTTTGTTTCCTTCAGGAATGAATCCACATCATTTGCCTTCACAACTCTGTCATCCACAACCTCCACAATTATGTTCAACCATTAGTTGAAGGCAATCTAGTGCTCTAATACCAAATGATGCAGAAAGCACATAAAAAAAATGTAGCTAAACAGAAAGTTATGACTCATAAGAGAGAAACCCTCAATTTCTATTCTAAAATAATAAAATATTCAATATCTACAATAAAAATCTTAAGCACCCCTTTTCTAGACCAATAATTAAATTAATTCAAAATTCAAAATGCTAAAAATAAATATAATGATAATCATCTTCTAAAATGAATAAATAAATATAATTAAAGGGTTCATTTTTTCTGCAGTAAGACTAATATGATGTCGTTTTGAGGCGTAAATCATAGTGTTTTTGTAATTTTAATTTATTTCAATGTTATTATAGTCAATATAATTATAATTTTCTAATATTTCAATCTCAAAATGACGTCGTTTTGGAAATAATTGCAGATAACTTATCTGCATTAACTGCAGAAATATTTTTCTGATAATTAAATTATTCAAAACATGTCCCAAAACTTAAATATCAAATCACAATCGCATATGGTGATTCATCTGAAATTGGATTTGTTCGTAATTATTACAGTAGTGACAATCAGCTAGTTCTTTAGTCAGTTAGTGAATCATGAGTTAGTTATCAGTTAATTTCTTTTACCCGTCTTTAACAAAAGTAAGCTTATTCTTGGATCTAAGAGCCATTCTCATAGCCCTAAACCAAGTGTGATAATTCTTGCCATTTAAGGGAGGTGAAACAAGAGCCATGGAAGGGTTCTCATTTGGGTGAAGATAAAAGGGAGATTACAATAGTGACAATCAACTAGTTCTTTAGTCAGTTAGTGAATCATGAGTTAGTTATCAGTTAATTTTTTCTACCCGCCTTTACTTTCTTGAGCTTTCTTTATTGATGTATACTGGTATAAAACCAGTTCATTGAATGTACTTTGTAATTCAATTTTCTCATTTCATCAATAATATGAGATCAGTCTTGTTTTTCAATATGGTATCAGAGCTCAATACAGAGCGCTGATTATCAGAAGCTTTTTTTTTTTTTCAGTTTTCAATAGTCTCATTGAAGTTCACTTTTCTGGTATGATGGCAGATCAAAACCTGCACCTCAAATTCCCACACCTCTTTCTGATTTTTTAACAAATCCAACCAATCCCTTTTATCTTCACCCGAATGAGAACCCTTATCTAGTTCTTGCTTCACCTCCCTTAAATGGCAAGAATTATCACACTTGGTTTAGGGCTTTGAGAATGGCTCTTAGATCCAAGAATAAGCTTACTTTTGTTAAAAGCGGGTAAAAGAAATTAACTGATAACTAACTCATGATTCACTAACTGACTAAAGAACTAGCTTATTGTCACATGTTATATTTCAAATTGACGTTTCTTTGGGCATCAAAGGGAATGATTATTTGAGTCATTTATAATGGGCCAACTCTAAATACATCAGGGTCCATGGACTCTTTCACTTTCATTATTTCTCATTTGGTCAATTACCTATCACTAATGGACTAATTAAGTTACACCAATCACATTAAATCTATGGATCATTTTGCTTATATGTTATAGGTTAGCTACCGAATGAAGTATATATAATGCGTCAATCTTGTGGTCAATTCCCAATCTAGATGAACAGCACTAAAAGGTTTTGTTTGCATTTATGATGAGAAACCCTTCAAACTGAAATTAATTGTTCTGCTTCATGTACATAATATTTGACGGGGGTACTCCCTGTTATTTTCTTCAAAGTTTAAATTTTAGTCATCTTTTTATCGTAACTCATTTATCTATGAATTCAACTTTTGCTGGTCTACTTCATTTACATATATAGGAAATGAGTGAGAAGTTAAAATTCAAATTTCTCGATTAATTTTGGATGAAATAAATCTGCCTTGTTTCAACCACAACTTATGTCAGAAGCATTTTGGGTCCATATCCCCAACATGTATTGGTGTCTATGGGAGTGATAATAATCGAATCTAGGAACGTACAACCTAGAGCCTTAAAATGAAACAAATCTTTGGTATATCAGATCGATTCAACTCACTACATCTTTTTTCAAAAAAACAAAAAACTTTTTTAATGTGGCGAAATCTTTTTTATATAGAAAAAAAATACCGAATTATATGTATATGATGCACCAAAAATTTATCCTTAATAATGATGAATATAAAAGTTGCATCGATGTCCAAGAATAATATTGTGTGCATAATAAAAGAATTTTCATCCAAATTTTTTAAGTTTGTTTTAAGTATTGTGTGCATGTACCGTAGGTAGGTATATCTAAAAGAAATAATATAACTGATGATATGATTTACACAAGTTACAAATTTAAAATGTTATTTACCGGGGGAAAAATGATAAATGTTTCCATTACAAATATTCTTAAATAAATTACAATTAAAATAAATCTTTTAATTTAGCCTTACACTACGTGTCTTTTGTAGCATAATATATCGGGAAAATGATTTGTTCTTTTAAATGATGTAATTTATATCCTTTTATTTTTTGATAACATAATTTATATCTTTTTAACATTTTATAATTATGTATCAAGGGTGATACAAAGTTATAATATTAAAGTTATTATTTTCTCTTTCTTTTCTGATACTGTTTGTTGACGTAGAAAGTGAAAAAAGTATAACTTTCATATTATAATTATGTATTGCTCTTAGGGGACATTTGATAGAGGAAAAAAAATTTAAATCGGGAATCACGATTCCCAAGAATATGGTGTGAAATTGAGTTTCCCAAAAATATTATCAAAAAGTTGT
>JAVKPL010001270.1:0-16012 GCA_032173675.1 Gastrolobium villosum | reverse complement strand
AAATAATTTGATCATCTTAGTTGAAGTAACTATTACATTGTATTTTATTAAATTTTTAAATATATTTAGATGTTTAAAATGTTGATATATTGATTTAGAATAAATCAAAACATCAACAAGGTATAATATAGCATGTGTGTGTGTGTGTGTGTGCAAACAAATTTTTTGGGGAAAAAAAGAATAAAATATATTTTGATCATCGACAAAAATTAAACACCAAATTAATCTCTTAAAAAAAGTCGACTCGTGATCCCTTAAAATTCCAAAATTGACCCATGTTAGTCCTTTTGAGGGATTAATGTGAGTCTTTTTGAATTTCAGAGGACCTTGATTTTGATTATCTGGATCTATCTTTGAATTCTGAGGGATCACGAGTAGACTTTTTTCCATAAGAGATTAAATTGAGTCCCTAATTTTTGTTGAGGACTCAAAATGTTCTTTTATAATAGTTTAGTTGGCTCTTGATTACTTTTTTATATTAAGTTAAAGTTTTCTTTTATTTTTTGTGTATATTCTTTTGTATTTTAATATTTTTAAAATTTTCTTTAAATTTTTTTCCTTTATTCTTTTATTCTAAGTGTGCAGACATTAAAAAAAATTCTAGGTCCGCTCGTATAAGAAGTCAACATAGTATTCATGATATTTTGAAATTCATAAGGTGCACTTTTTAATCCCATTGACATTATGTTACATTCATAATGTCTAAACGGAACTGTAAATAGTTTTATATTTATCTTCTTCCAATAATTTTATTTTGATAATAACCAGGTTTCATATCAAATTTAGAGAACATTGTAGCATCATACAACCTTCCAATTAAATCTTTTTTATTTGGTAAAGGATATTGTAATATCCATTTCAAAACTTTATTTAATAATTTATAATTTATAATTTATTAGGAAAAGAAAACATAAGTGAACCTAACTATAAAGGCTTCTTAACAATTATAGGTGAAGATATTTGAATACCTATTGTTCCTAGTAGCGTATTCAAATACCTGTCCATGAAATATCCAAATACTTCATGGACATAAGGTAAATTTGTAGCAATTTTGGTTCATTAAAGGTGTGTATGATAACTATTCTGTTCTCTGGTACTGTTTCTGAAAAGAAATAATTATTTTCTATATATTTCTATGTCTTGGAACAGTTTGTGAGGGGAAAAAAATGTTTGATAACATATTCTATTTTTATTCTGAGAATAAGAATTGTGTTTAACATACTGAATAATAAAATAAAAAATCATTCATATTAAGCACAAAAAAATTTTAGATCATCATTTTTCATTTCATATGGTGTGATAGTGGTGGTTGTGGCGTGATGGGGGTAATGGTGGTAGTGGAGGCGGCGATGACGTGGTGATGGTAATGGTGGTGATAGCATTATGGTGGAGGTGAAGATAGTGGTTGCGGCGATGGTTGTGATGGTAGTGGTAGTGGTGATGGCAGTGGCTGTGGCGATGGTGGTGGTGGTGGCGGTGTCATGGTGATGGCATGGTGGTGGTGGGACGGCAGTGGCTGCGGTGACGGTGGTGGTGGTGGTAGTGATGGTGGTGGTGGTAGTGGTGATGGTGGTAGTGATGGAGAGTAATTGAAAGAGACAAATGTTTCTCATTTTGTGCCCGGGAACAAAAAAAAAAATTATTCTTTTTTCGGTTCTTCAACACAGATATTGAACTGGTTCATTCTCGAGAACAAAAAAAAAGTTTTGTCAAATACTATTTCTATCCATTTTTGGTCCTGAGAACAAAAATTGAAAAAAAAAATCGATTCCGGGAAAGTTGTCATACACGCCGTAAGTGTTATGTAATCACCTTTTAGCATACTAGCATTTGTCCCTGCTAGCAACCACACCATATAAGTAAAGTTTTCTTCTTTACACTATTTTTTAGCATATAAAGGTACACGAGTATGTCTCGACCAAAATTAAAAATCGTACATCAAATATATTTTTATGCAATCAGCCATAGGACACAACAAAATATACATATAGTAATTCCATCTTAACTATACTTACCCTAAGTTGTCCAGATTTTATGTCATAGAAATAAACATACGACAACCTTAAGATCCATACATAGTATTACATCAAGTTTCCAAAGCACATATGCCTTACGCTAGAACGAACCTTAGATACAACACAAAATAAAGCAAAACGAAACTCTGTAGTTTCCATCCATCCACAATATTATGGCACCAATTACACATAAGTTAAAGCTTTATCTTTCTCTCCCTCAAGACATGCAAAATGCAGCCCACAAGGGGTTGAGAATTGAATCTCAATACGCAAGGGAATGTTAAGGTTTTCTCCCCCTTTCAAGGTTCCATGACCTGCATCAAAAGCAATCTTGTAAAGCATGTAAAATTTGAAATTTTGGCACCTTATCCTTGAGAGTAAAAACACATAATTCATCATCATTCAGTACACACACTTGTCCATGGTTATTCTATATTGTCTCCATGAGCTGGAATCCAACACAGGGAAATTCCTAAGAGACATATCTAACGTCTCCATGGATGAGCCTAACATAGGAAGTCCTTCCTAAGACACAATTCCATGTCCTCAAACCTGGTCGGGTCTCTAGTTTAAGTCCACCAATCTCAGCTAAACAAAATTGAGCACACGCAATTTTGATTGCACAACAATCCGCAAAATAAATTAATTTTTACAACCATAGTTACATACATCAAGCATTGACAACTATCATGCTGTATTCAAGAATATAGCTAACTAAGAGGTATTACCACCTTAAGATACTACCAATCTGCCATAATAAGGCTTTAAGATTGCATGAAATCATCATTGAACAACAAAAGGGAAAAACACCAATATTCACTTGCTTACCTATTTCCTAATGCTTGTAAGTTAAATCCTTGAAGCTAACTCTTTACTCCTCTGAAGTACACAATAGTTTGCACCCAAAGACAGAGAAGAACATTAATTAAAGCTCTGGTTACAATAGATCCAATTCTCTGGTCTGGTTTCGTACAATTGTGCATGTTGGAAAATAATCAAGTAATTAAGTGTGAATGAGTAGTGATGAAACAAGTCCCACGTGTTGGGAGCAGTGATGAAATAAGTCCCACGTACATAGGCTAGACTTAGACCAATTGAGGACCATATAAGTGTAAAAGACCCATAAATTTATAGTTTTAAGGTTTTGGGTTAAAATGTGGTGTCAGCCCACTTATTGTGATTTCTCATTTTAGTCCATTGGTGAATAAATCATTTGCAAATGTTTTGAACTCCCCTGTTCCATTCCCAACAGTGCAATCCCAAAGAAGCAGTGATTTCATGCACACCTTACCAATTCAAGAACAAGGGACCAAGTTTAAAGAATGTAGGATCCTAACTGACATGTAGTTTCAAATGTTTCTTCCCCTTTTTGCTACTAAATTATCAATTAACTGTAAATCCAAATACAAGAAAGGTAAGGTTTAGCCTTCTTCGTCTAACCAAGAGCTAGAGTGAAGAGGGAGAAGGTGAGTTAATTCTTTTCTGCCCAATGTTAAAGTCGAAAGATCCTCATAAAAGGTGAAGGCTGAGACTCCGGGAGTTTAGAGGATTTTTATACTCTTCTCAAAATAGCAAAAACCGAAATCTATAATGGGAGGAAATAGTAGGGATTTGCAATACTTGGAGGATGAAGGAATAAAAAGGAATGGGAGGAGGAATTTCTATGGTAAGCCACTAAGCCCATAAGGAATGTGTAGACCGTGGATGGAACATGAGAGAAATGCGTATTTACGTACTCTAATGTGATGTGAATGGGGGAGAAGAGTTTCAAATATTCAAATAATTGAATATGGCTAAGAGTATGACTAGGAGTTTGCAACCTAAATATAGAATTCCCATATTACGATTAATCGAAAAGTGAGAACATGGTACTAATGTAAGTATAACACCCCACATTAATGTAAGTATAACCTAATAAGCATGGACACGCGATTTTGTGAGAAATTTGTGTGTCGGACATGTGTCCGACACAGATACGCTCGGACACGCGGTCAACATTTGGGGACACGCTGTCAACTCTCCGACACGTTTTTCCGACATGCAGTCAACTTTTTCGGACACGCGGTCAACGTTCGGACACGCTCGGACACATTTTGTTTTTTTTTTAATCTTTATTTTATTTTGTTAACTAAATATAAAAGAAATAATTTATAAATTAATTTTTTCTGTTATGAAATTTGACATGAGAAATTAACACAGTACGAAAAATTATTTATATTTAAATTTATGTTATGAAATTTAAATATTTAATTGATTATATGACTTACTATGGACTCTTATATGTATTAAATATAAATTATATTATATATATTAAAAAAATTATTTAATATCAAAACGTGTCTCAACGTGTCGAAATATGACATTTTTTAGAATTAACGTGTCGGCGTATCGTGTCGTGTCCCGTATCCCATGTCCGTGTCCGTGCATCATAGAGTATAACACCCTACATGTTGTGACTCCAATTTATAATAGTGAAAAACTAAAGTTAGAGATTTAGTGGGGCCGAATTGTAATTTTTAAAATCCAGGACATTTATATAAGTTATGGAACCTATGGGGTTAAATTACAATTTATAGAAAATGGTGTCACCTGAAATCCTATGGATGGCAGCCCACTATAAGTGGCTATTACAGAATTTTCAAAATTAGGGAGAGTTAGAAGAGAATAGGATGAAAGAGAAAGAGAGAAGAGAGAGTAAGAAGAAGATTCATTCAAAATATGCATAAAATCTACACAATGTTTCTGATCTTCCTTATAATACCCTAGTCATACTGGGCTTCCTTATTTAATTAGGATCCAACCAGTCTATTACAATATACTAATTAAAAGTCTCATATGAATGTCTCAAGCCCACGGTTCTCTTAACTAGTCTCATAGTCCCTTAGGTATTGGGGCTTCTTGCGAGTCCTTGTAGTTGGGCCCAACTCAGCAAGGGAGTCCGTTACATCCCCCTGTTGTTCAAGCAATTCCTTGTCCTCAAGGATAAGAGGCAAAAATGGGCCAACCAAAGATGAAGGCTGTTGGGGCGGTCTAATTTGAGATGGGCAGCTGGAAAGTAAATTGGGGAAAAAGGTTGATGTTTCATTTTAGATTGAGCCCTGACCAAGTTTTCTTTTACTGTGGCGAGGATAGACTCTCTAGAAGATAATGTGAAATCGACGGCCTCTTTAGGAGAGGAGCCGAGAGTGTAAACCAGCAGATTGGGAGGTGGTCGACCAAAAGTGATCTGGTATGGGGTCATTTCAGTGGAGCTGTTGAAAGCCGTGTTGTGATGATACTCGGCCCAAGCCAAATAATGCGACCAGGAGGAGGGATTCTCAAAGGTAAAAGCCCGTAAGAACTGTTCCACACACATGTTTACTCTTTTTGTTCCACAAAGTGTGCACCTTTAGAGAATCTGTCTACGATGAAAAAGACTGCTGAATAACCATGAGAAAGTGGCTGATGAGTAATGAAATCCATACTCAAGTCGGTCCATATTTCATCGGGTGGTTTGATGGGCGTTAACAACCCGAAAGGTGAGTGATTAGGGGGGTTTTATTTTTTTGACAAACTTCACAGTTTGTCATATATTCACGAGTAGTTTTCCGCATTCATCTCCAGGTAAAATTGGTGGTAATCCGCTGCAGAGTACCAGTGAAGCCGGAATGACCCCCTTGAACTGAGGTGTGTAGATCGTGTAATAAATGCGGAATGATGGATGAGCTGCTGGGAAGGACGATGCGGTTACGGAAGAACAACAAGTCATCTTTTAGTTTCCATTCGGGCCTTTTGGAAGATTCATGTATTAAATCGTGTAATATGTCCTCGCAGTAGGGGTCTTGTTGTAACTCATGTAGCAGTAGTAATTTGTAATCGCTAATAGGAACAGTCATAGCTGATAAATGGGGCTTTGGAATGGTGGAAGCCCCTACTGGGTGCCTTGATAAGGCGTCAGCCACTACGTTTGTTTTTCCAGCTTTGTATGTGATAGAGTAATCGAAGCCCAAGAACTTTAAGAGAAAGGACTGTTGCTCAGGGGTTTGAACAACCTGATTCATGAGGTTGTGCAAGCTCTTGCGGTCCGTGCGAATGGTGAAAGGTACCCCCAATAGGTACTGCCTCCATTTAGCCACTACAGAAGTGATCGCGAACATTTCGCGAATATACATCGATTTAGTGCGCATAGTGGGAGCCAGTTTCCTGCTAAAAAAAACAATAGGGTGATTATTCTGAATTAACACTGCTCCTATGTCGATACCTGAAGCATCAGTTTCCACCATAAATGGTTTTTTGAAATTAGGTAACGCCAAAATAGGGGCCTCTGTTAAAGACTGTTTGAGCTTAGTAAAAGCCTCTTCTGCTGTTGGGGACCAGCTAAAACCTTCTTTTGTCAATAGGTCAGTCAATGCGGCTGCAATAGAAGCGTGATTGCTTATGAACCGCCGGTAGTAGCCCGAAAGACCTAGGAAGGCCCTGACTTGAGTAGCTGAAGTCAGAATGGGCCAGTCCAGAATAGCTTTGGTCTTAACAGGATCCGGTGCTACACCATTTCCTGAAATAATGTGGCCCAAGAATTGTATGGAAGGTTGAGCAAACAAATATTTGGACAATTTGGCAAACAGTGTATGAGTCCGTAATGTATGGAGGACCTAGTTTAAGTGACTAATATGGTCCTGGAGACATGAGCTATACACCAATATATCATTAAAAAAATTACTAGAAAACGACGTAAGAATTCAGAGAAGACCAGATTCATGGTTTCCTGGAATGTAGATGGTGCATTAGATAGCCCAAATGGCATAACCAAAAACTCATAGTGACCATGGTGAGTTCGAAATGTTGTTTTGTGTACATCTGGTGCATGCATCTTGATATGATGGTAGCCAGATCTAAGATCGAGTTTGGAAAACATGGTGGCACCATATAGTTCGTCTAGTAGTTCATCAATAGTGAGAATGGGAAATTTATCTTACACTTTGACAGCATTCAAAGCCCTGTAGTCCACACAAAAACTCCATGTTCCGTCTTTTTTTTTTAACCAGTAATACCGGGGACTAAAAGCGGACTGGCTAGGACGAATTACCCCATTGTGTAACATTTCAACAACCAGTTTCTCTATCTCATTCTTTTGGAAGTGTGGGTATTTGTATGGGCGAACCTAGACAGGTTTGGCATCAGGAATTAATGAGATGCGATGGTTATTGGGCCTATCAGGAGGTAGGGAATTCTGTGTGGCAAAAATGTCGGTATATTGGTCCAATAAGTTCTGGACGTCCAGGAGTTGCACAATGTCCTTTTGTTTGGGTGAGACGGTGGTGCAGCCACAGCAGACAAGCACATAATACAAGAATCCAGGGATTTCTGAGCCGCTAATTTATGCAATTGAGAGGAAGTAATCAAGCTTGCTGCAATCTGTGGTTCCCCTTGAAGAACGACGTGTACCCCTTGATAGACAAAGCTCATTGTCAGCTTTTCATAATCAGTCATAATAGGTCCCAAAGTGGATAACCATTGGACTCCCAATACCATATATGCCCCTTGTTACTCTAACACAAATAATTCCACTGAGAATCGGTGACCTTGAATGCCTAAAGGAACTGATTGACACATGGCTGAACAGTGAAGAGTGTCACCGTTGCCCACCTGTACAGTAAATGATGGAATAGAGAGCAACTTGATATGTAAGTGATTAGCCAGTCTAGGAGTTATAAAATTGTGAGTGCTACCACCGTCAATTAGTATTTGGACCGACTAGCCCATCACGGTACCCAATAACCTGAATGACTTTGATGAATAAGTGCCAGATAAAGCATTAAAGCTGATTTCTGGTATCTCCTCAATGTGAGCGGGTGTTTCAGGAACCGGATCACCAGTGTCAGGGGGTTCATCCTCCTCAGCTCCATCTAATTACAATAGGGAAGCTCGTGCCTTACATTTGTGGACATAAACAAATTTTTTATCACAATTGAAACATAGACCCTTATCTCTTTTAACTTGTTGCTCTACTGGACTTAAACAGCGAATGGGGATAGCAGGGATTGGTTTTGTGGAATTGGGGTTTGGGAGAGCTAAAGTTTGAAAGGGTTTTGTGTGAGACGGTGAATGTAATTGGGAAGTAGGGATGGTAGAAAAAGAGGGTTTAGTAGTCCAAGGCCGTAGGGGTTTGTCATCATTAAGTTGGTCTTCAAAAACTCTAGCAAGAGCTAATGCTGCATGCCAATCACCCGGCCGTTGAGGTAGAACCAACCGGCGAATGTACGGTTTAAGTCCTGAAATAAACAAGCTACGCTTCAAGGTAGCAGAGAGGCCAGGAACCTTGCTGGCCGCAGCCTCAAAAGCAGACTGATACTCAACCACAGAACTGTGTTGTTGGAGTTTAGCAAGGGCACCGATGGGCTCATCGAACTCAGATGGCCCAAATCGCCTGTGTAGAGCTGTTACAAACACAGCCCAACTGGGTAATAGCCCTTCATCACTTAACCCACGAAACCAACACACTGCAGGGTCATCTAGATGGAATGCCACAATTAATAAACGTTCTTCTTCACTGATTCGATAATATTGACAATATCTATCCACCGAAAACAACCAAGAAGTTGGATCACCAAAATTAAATCACGGAAAAGTAAGCTTAAAAGGGCGAGAAGTAACCAGATTTGTATTATGGGATGTAGATTTGGAACTTGGCCCAGCTCCCAAAATTCTAGAATGAGAAAATGCTCCCTGATTTTGAACATCAAGTAGCCGTTGCAATGTCTGCTGGATTTGTGCGTGGGATTCTTGGAGGTGAGCGTTAGACTCTTGGAGGCCTAAGTGTTGCTGCTCCCTACCCAGTTCTGCAGCACGCAGCTGCTGCTCCAAGAAATCCAAACGATGGTTTTGTTGTTCCAATGCATCCAAGCGTTGTGCTAAATCTCTCATGCGTGTATTTTCCGCCATGAGTTGGGAGGATGGGTAAGCAACGAGAGCACCAAATTGTAAGTGGCTATTACAGAATTTTCAGAATTAGGGAGAGTTAGAAGAGAAGAGGATGAAAGAGAAAGAGAGAAGAGAGAGTAAGAAGAAGATTCATTCAAAATATGCATAAAACATACACAATGTTTCTGATCCGCCTTATAATACCCTAGTCATACTGGGCTTCCTTATTTAATTATGATCCAGCCAGTCTATTACAATATACTAATTAAAAGTCTCATATGAATGTCTCAAGCCCACGGTTCTCTTACCTAGTCTCGTAGTCCCTTAGGTATTGGGGCTTCTTGCGAGTCCTTGTAGTTGGGCCCAACTCAGCAAGGGAGTCCGTTACACCCACTCTAGCACTTTATACCCAATTAGTGGTTGTATGTTAGGATTCACCATTTTTTCATTTGTGGGTTTGGTTACATGTAAGGAAAATGAGTTTTAACCACTTTTTGGTGAGAGTAAAGTGGCTTGCATGAGAGAGAAATACTCACTCTTTCTTTTGAAATCCACTTGCATGTAAAGGCCCATTCCAACCTCTTGATCTTTCCAAATTCCTCACGGCTGCCATTCCCAAAGGTTTTCCATTTTTCAACTTTCTTTTCCCACTTCATGTTGTGAAATCAAAAAGAAAAAGAAGAAATCCTTCTCTTGTTCTTTGTTGCTTCGAGCAAGAAGTTGCAAACGGTTAAGGAAGAAAAAAAAAAGTAAAGCCGATTCTGGGTTCCTAACAAAATACAATCCCAACTTTTGTCTCTTACAAAAAAAAGTCAACTTTTGCTACCTCTATAACTCAAGTTCTTTGAAAATATGATCCCTCATAAATTCAATGAAGACCCGATTTAGTCCAAAAAAATGACTAATATGGATATTTTGTTTGTTAGGGACGAGAATAGAGACTTTATTTTTTGTTAGGGACCCAGATGGGGCTTTACACAATAAATAAAAAATATTGAAGCTAATGTACTAGGAATTTAAGCATTTAAGGTAAGAATATAATTTTTTTCCTTCTCACATTTGATGATTTCTCTTCGACTGAATAGAGAGATGGTATGATGGTCTTCTCCTTGTTTTTTTGAATTAAAACCAAGGCTTGAAGTCTTCTGTTGCGATCTCGGCAAGTGCACCGATCGTTCCAAGTAATAAAGTGATAAATAAGATCGTCTCCACAGGGATTGGAAAACAATTACTACTATAACCAGTCCTCTTAAGTTAGATTAATTGATTTGTGTTTCCACACTATGGTAAATAATTAAAATGTAAAGACTTGTTTTTAAGTTTTCTTGAAAAAGACTTAAAATAAATGCAGAAAATGTTTTTGTAGAAGAAGTGATGAAGAAGACTGTAGGCAGGGTACATTCACCAATTGTTCCCAATTTTTCTTTGGATTGATTCACAATACTTATCGAAATTAACAATTCAAACAAATTATCATCTTTTAAAAATAATTAGTTAGATCCCAATCCCTTGGTGATCTAACCCTTTACTTCAGTTGGAACCCTAATCCCTTAGTAATCCCTGCCTGAAAATAAGCATTATGTAGATAAATCCCACGACTGCAATCCATACAAGTCTATCCCTAGAACATGCATGGAGAGTCATCTTTATCCCCTTTCAGGATCAGTATTCCAATATTCCTATTGCAAACCTGATCCCCAGAATATCATTCCCTATTAGGTTGATCAGATCTAACAGAAATAATATCAATACGCGCAAGATAAAGATGAAATATATTAAAATCAATACATATAATGATTCAATCCTTGTAACAATTGTTCACAAAGGGATCATGCCCCTGACTACAGAAATAGATCTAGCCAATCAACATCATGATCGCTGATCTGATTTCAACATGAACTGAAAAGAAAATAAAAGAAAAGTACAAGAACGGAACGACGAACACGAAGAACGCCTTCCTCCTTCAGTCGGATCTGCTCCTCTAGGTTTTGTGGTCTATATCAGATGTGTCTTTCTTCAAAGGTTGAGTCTCTTTTTATAAGAGACTTTGACCTAATTTGTGAATTTGAATTCCCATCTTTTCGCGCTTCCCACGCTCACAGCGCCACTCCCGCACTGTCAGCGTGGGAGTTTCTGCCAATTCTTGCTCTCCCGCGCTGATGGCGCGGATCTCGCGCTCTCAGCGCGGGATCTTCTGTCCATTTTTCTCCTCCCACGCTCAGAGCGCCATCCCCGCGCTGTGAGCGTGGGAACTAGGTCTCTTTTGATATGTTTTTGCCTTCTTTTGTTTATCTTCCTTGATATTCAGACTTTGGATGTTTTTACTCTTTTTTTGTGCCTTTCTTGCATTGATTGAGTCATTTTCTTCCTCTTTTTGCCTTGTAATTTCCTATATGCTGATCGCATATCAAATAATTCCCAGATTTGAACTTTGTTATCCCTAGCAATGTACAAGACTAAATCCAGGAAACAGATTAATCCAACATAACATTGTACAGCCAACAGACCATCATACTAAGCATGCTTGAATCAATGCGAAGAATTTTTAACAATGCCTTTCATGAAAAGATTAGAATCTGATTTGCACACCCCTCACCCAGATAATCAAGTAATGCTCAATACTCAAGTGTTTGGGGAAATAACAATCGCTCAATCTATCACAGTAACAACATTATCATAAACTTGCTCATATTCTTAAGTTCCTAAAGATGAGGAACATTAACACATGCACAATTGATCAAAAGGACATCATAGGTTGTAACTTGGCTTAGGCTAAGGTAGGATTTTATGGATAGTAGCTTAAGTAACAATGAGATTGAAAAATTGATAGTTTTTCATTTTTAACACCTTCAACTCATTTGTTTTGCTCCACTAACATTCCCACAGAATTTCAGGAATTAATTCCTTTCAGCCACATTTTCTTTACATTCACCCTTTTTCTTTCGCTTTTTCCTTTTTCTCCTTTTATTTTAAGGGCATAATTCAGTCGCCTTTCTTTACATTGACCTCTGTGGAGCTTACCTCAATTTCTTTGTTCCATTTCAAAACATCAGTGATTCAATCTTAATTCAGGTAAGACAATAGGAATATGGCTAAGCAATCAACAGGAATTATGAACAAAAAGGCTCAAGCTCAAAAGGGGTTAGCAATGGAGAAATTCATATAGGTGGGTTATTTGGCCATGGCTAACAGAATAAAATTTGCCTTTATCATTTCAATCAATGCATGCATCTCAGAGAAACAGAGCAAGTTCTAGAATGCTATCACAGTGAGGTCTCTCAAAATAAATTAAGTGTTTGGGCACAAAAACTCACTAGCTATGATGTCAAACTAGATTTCCAAAATAATCATTTAGGCATTTATTAATCATTCAAGCTTAGAAGTTCAGACATACTAGTTGACAGAAATTGCCTATACAATATCATGCTAGCAGTTTATGCATCCAGAATTTAATCAAGCATAATTGAACCTGAGAATTTTTTCCTTTTTCAATACAAGACTTCCTTTTTCATGGTGTATGGTGTAGTTCCACCATATTCATCAACCTTGCAATCTTGCATTCAGCATGTATGCGATAATCCCCAGATTTAGAATGTTGCTGTCCTCAGCAACAAACTAATCTAGATTATAGCGTAGGCTGCCAGATGGAGTACACACATAATTGTTAATATCCAAAGCAAAATAATCAAGAAAATGTAAACCAATTTAAAATTCCAGCAACCTTAACTTTGTTCAACCCTTTTTTTCAAAATGTAAAACTAAATTGTTTCAAGAAAATTAAACAAAATGCATTAAATGACACTGGAGGAGTAAACTCAGATGTCATCCATAAACTCATCAGCCTCAAAATCACCGAAGGTATCATCATCTGCAGTAGTGGAAGGCATAGATGGACCCGCTTATGTACCAGGTGGAACTTGACCCATTAATCCAGCTGTGTCAATTCCCCTATCCAAGCACAGTCGCTCCAACATGCTCATCATGTAGTTGTTTTGAACTAGTAACTGTTGGAGCAACTGAGAGTCAGTAGATGTAGATGGTGCTGATACTGGGGCAGGTGGTGGAACAGCACCGCCAGATGCTTTCCAGATAGCTTGCCTTCTGGACTCCTTCTGCATTTCATTATACTGATGTTGTGTTAGATCTGCTTTTGTCTTTACATCTCTGGGCTCATCATCTGGTATTTCTACCCCTGCTTGTATGCAAAGCTGCTCAATGAGGGAGCAGTGAGCCAGACTAAAATCTAACCTCCCATGAGCAATGATGTGGGCTATTCTATCAGACAGAATAGCCCCAATATGCAGATTGTAATCTCCCAGCAGAGTATACAGCAATACTGCCCTTTCCACATTGACATCACTTAAATTAGTAGAAGCTATGATGGTGGAGTTGATGAAGGAGTGCCAGAAAATTGCTTCTTCATTGAGGTCCAGCCTATCCAATTTTTCTGGCACTTCTGGCTGGCCTTGTTTGGCTTTCCAGGCAGAATGTGGTTGAGTGATGCCTTCCCGAACAGTGGTAGCCAAAGCTGGCATTTCTTCCCTATACAATCTGTGAAAAAACAAGATTGGGTTGCTTCCCAAGAGGTGTTCAGCAACCTCTCAATTTGGAAGGCTGTAAAAGATACTTCTTTCCCCCTGACCCAGCTTTTTCTTGTTCTGTCCACTGTGTCCTTGTCAGCATTGGCACAGAACTGGCGCTCTCAGCGCGGTACCCACTGTCGATTTCTACCGGTCCACGCTGCTAGCGTGGGAACCACGCTATCAGCGTGGACTAACCCCCCCCCCCTTCTTTTTTTTTGAAATATATTATGTCCACTAGTTGCCTCCAGTAAGCGCTTGTTTAATGTCACGAGCCTGACTGGAACCATGTTTAATCGGGTGAAGTCAAAGAGACAGAAATTATCTCTCTATTCACAGGTTCTCCATAGTAAATTTTGAGCCGATTTCCATTTACTTTAAAGGATCTCTCATCGTTCAGGGGAGAGATTTCAATGGTGCCATATGGAAATATATTCTTCACTATAAAGGGACCAGACCAATGAGATTTAAGTTTTCCTGGAAACAACTTCAATCGAGAATTGTACAATAATACCTGTTGACCAGGTGCAAACTCTTTATGCTTGATCCTGCTATCATGCCACTGCTTTGTCTTTTCTTTATAAATTTGTGGACTTTCATAAGCAGTTCTTCTGAACTCATCTAGCTCATTTAGCTGTAATATTCTCTTCTTTTGGGCTCCGGATAGTTCAAAATTTAAGAACCTTGTGGCCCACAAAGCTTTGTGTTCTAACTCCACTGGTAAATGACAAGGTTTGCCATATACCAACTGATAAGGTGACATGCCGATTGGAGTTTTGAATGCAGTCCTGTATGCCCAAAGTGCATCATCAAGCTTTTTGGCCCAATCTTTCCTAGAAATCCCTACGGTCTTTTCTAGGATTCTTTTTATCTCTCTATTGGAGACTTCCACTTGCCCACTAGTTTGAGGATGATATGGTGTGGCTATCCTGTGTCTCACTCCATATTTATCCAACAAACCCTCAAAATGTCTGTTACAAAAGTGAGTACCCCCATCACTAATGATAGCTCGAGGTACTCCAAACCTTGTAAAAATATTTTTCCTTAGAAAATTTACAACCACCTTAGCATCATTAGTGGGAAGAGCAGCAGCTTCTACCCACTTAGAGACATAATCCACAGCCACAAGGATATATTGGTTAGAATAAGAAGATGGAAATGGACCCATAAAATCAATGCCCCAAACATCAAATAGTTCCACCTCTAAAATATTATTCAGGGGCATCTCATCCTTTCGTGAGATATTTCCTGTCCTTTGACATTTATCACATTTTTCTACGCAATTTCTTGCATCCTTAAAAAGTGTTGGCCAGTAGTAACCGCTTTGCAAAACCTTCTGTGCGGTTCTATTACCCCCAAAATGTCCTCCATAGTTAGAAGAATGGCAATGCCATAAAATCTGGCCCACTTCAAACTCCGGAACACATCTGCGAAGGATCCCATCAGCACATTGGAAATATAGATGTGGATCCTCCCAGAAATAACGCCTTACTTCTCGCAGAAATTTCTTCTGTTGTTGCCTTGTAAGGTTGGGAGGCAACTCTCTTACCACTTTGTAGTTGGAAAAATCTGCGAACCATGGAGGAACAAAGACTGCCATCTCCTTCTCATCAGGGAAATAATCATTGATTTCTTTTTCTGAACTATCTTGTAGTTCTTTTGCCTGGATTCTAGAGAGATGATCAGCCACTTTATTTTCTACTCCAATTTTGTCCCGAATTTCCAAATCAAATTCTTGAAAAAGTAGCATCCACCTTAACAATCGTGGTTTTGCGTCCTGCTTAGTCATCAAAAACTTAATAGCAGAATGGTCAGTAAAAACAACAATTTTAGATCCTAACAAGTAAGGTCTAAATTTGTCCAATGCATAAACTACTGCTAACATTTCTTTCTCAGTTGTTGCATAATTAATCTGAGCATCATTCAAAACTTTGCTAGCATAGTAAATGACATGTAATAACTTTTCCTTACGCTGACTAAGGACTGCACCAATTGCATGTGCACTGGCGTCACACATGAGTTCAAATGGAAGGTTCCAATCGGGAGCTGTAAGCACTGGAGCTGTAGTAAGCTTTTCTTTTAACACATGGAAGGCCTTTGAACAAGCATCATCAAACAAAAGCTCAGAATCTTTCACCAAGAGTTGGCTTAATGGTTTAGCAATTTGGGAGAAATCCTTGATGAACCGCCTGTAAAAACCTGCATGTCCTAGGAAACTCCTAACAGCATTTATATTTACAGGAATGGGAAGTTGTTCAATTAACATTAATTTTGCTTTATCAACTTCAATCCCTGCATTAGAAATTTTGTGTCCCAGCACTATACCTTCAGTTACCATAAAATGACACTTTTCCCAATTTAAAACCAGATTTGTCTCATTACATCTTTTCAAAACTTTGGATAAATTGTTCAAACAAAAATCAAAATCAGAGCCAAAAACAGAGAAGTCATCCATAAATACCTCTAGACCTTTCTCCACCATATCTGAAAAAATGGATAGCATGCACCTTTGGAATG
>JAVKPL010001269.1:0-16281 GCA_032173675.1 Gastrolobium villosum | reverse complement strand
TCTCTTTTGTTGATGGGAGCCAAGGAGTGATCGTAGTGTTTTGTAGCTAAGCGCGGTTTGAACCCACGCGTAAGTAATGAAAAATCCTATAAAATTATGGGCAAATGGAGACCATAATAAATGAAATGAAAGTATGGTATTAAGCTTTAAGTATGTTATTCCGCAATGCATTATGGTTATGGTCACGCAATTGGGTAATTTTAATTCGGCTTGCTTTAAAAGAAAAATTTAACCGGATTTTAATTGCACCAATGTGATTGTAACTGCGCTTAATATCATAAGTCAATGTTAACAAACCGGTTCTAGAACGGGGTGTTACATTTTATGGTATTGTTATATGTGTTTGCTGTTTAATGCTTTGTAGTTGTTTTGGTACTCTTGATGATTATTGCATTTGTGATCACTTAGTGTGAGCCTGATCAACTCATTTCTGGGTGTAACTTGTGTAGTGTCATGACGAGGAACCGGAATAACGCCGAAGCATCGAATGCAAACGCTCAGCCAGATCCTGTTTTGGCTGCTTTGGTTAGGCCACGAGGTGGTCGTGGGGCAACGGTTGGGCAGCCGGATCCTATGGTTGAAACCCTGGCAGCTGTGCACAGGGAGTTGGAAGTTAGTCGTCGAGCTAACGAAAACTTGCTTAAAACAAATGAGGACACGCGGAATGCTATGACCGCAATGATGAACGAGCTGAGGGCGATGAGGGGTGCTAGACCCGAGAACCGGCAACCCTCTCCTCCTCCTCACACTGCCACGCCTACTCCACCTGCTCACAATGAAGAAGACGGAGCGGGTAATAATGAGGGTGAAGCAAGTCACCACTCAGGTAGTCATAGCCAGCACACTGAGGTGCGTCAACCGCATGCAGAACAGGTTGATGAGCACGAAGCCGAAGAAAGAAGATTAATGGCTTTCAGAAAACATAAACCTCCTTCTTTTAAAGGAGAATATGACCCTATGGTGGCAGCAAAATGGCTCCAAGCTATGGAGAAGATTTTCAGGGTTATGAGGTGCCCTGATGCATTGAAATTGGTCTACTCCGTTTATATGTTGGAAGAGGAAGCGGAGGATTGGTGGACTAATACTGTGCAACCTCTAGAAGCTGAAGGCCGGGAAATTACCTGGCGATTGTTTGAGACGCTGTTCTTAGACAACTATTTTCCTAGGGAGGCTAGGGAAAGGAAGCAGAATGAGTATAACGATTTGAAGCAAGGGTCAATGTCTATTGATCAATATTTTGCCAAGTTCAATGAATTGGTGAAATATGCTAATTATGGGAGAGCTTTGCCCACTTCAGCTGAGATGACCTCCAAGTTTCAGTGGGGTCTGAATGAGAAGATGTCTCGGAAGATGTCAAACTGTGACATCCGAGAGTTCAGCCGGTTTGTGAACCAGTGCCGGAAGGTAGAAGAGGTATATGGTGTGTCCAGTACCAAGAAGCCTTCTGAGGCCCAAGCACCTACTTCCAATAAAGCAACGGGCTCTGGTTATTGGAAGAATAAAAAGATGAAAGATAAGAAGCTGAGTGTGAACAACCCAGCAAATATATTCAAGAAGCCGGGGACTCAGAAGAATTTTGTTGATAGAGGACCTCCTCCTAAGTGTAAAGGATGTGGGAGGGAGCATAGAGGCCAGTGTGCCACCGGTGAAATTATATGTTATAAATGTGGAAGGCCCGGCCATTACTCGAGACAATGTCCTCAGACTGAAGTGAGGACTATGGCAGTTCAAGCTGCGGCTGTTCCTGTTTCTGTTGTTCCTCCCATGATCGAGGCACAGACGGTTGGTAGAGTATACACCATGGACCGTCAGCAATCAGAAAAGGCTCCAAATCTTGTGAAAGGTATAATTTATATTGATAATATGGATATTGAAGTTTTGTTTGACTCGGGAGCTACACACTCCTGTATGTCTGATTTTATGGCCGTTGGGCTAAACTTGCAAATGTACGACATTTCTCCTCCAATGAAAGTGGTGACTGCTACTGGAGAGAAGTGTTACACATCAGTGTTATGCAAGGATGTGGAATTTAAATATGAAGGCCGAGATTATGTGCTGGATTTTATTTGTTTGCCGATGATCAGTCTTCAAGTTATCTTGGGAATGGATTGGTTATCAAAGAACTGTGCTATGATAGACTGCTGTGGAAAAAGAATTGTGCTCTCTGCTGATGATTCTGCTACTAGTTCTTCCCCATATCTATCTGTGCTGCAGGTTAGAAAGGCTTTGAGGGCCGGGGCATTGGGATATGTCTTTGTGGGGGGTTTAGTGGGTGGAAGTCATGAGGAGATTGACAATATTCCCGTGGTGAAGGAGTTTGTGGATGTGTTTCCGGATGAGATTCCGCAGCTTCCACCTCACAGAGAGATTGAGTTCACCATTGATTTGTTGCCTGGTGTGGGACCCATTTCTCTGGCTCCATATCGGATGTCACCACCGGAATTAGCCGAGTTAAAGAAGCATATTGAGGAGCTTTCGGCTAAGCAGTTTATTAGGCCTAGTGTGTCCCCGTGGGGAGCACCAGTGATATTTGTTAAGAAGAAGGACGGTAGCATGAGATTGTGCACTGATTACCGTCAGTTGAATAAGGTTACTATTAAGAACAAGTATCCTCTCCCTCGCATAGATGATTTGCTTGATCAGTTGAGGGGTGCTTGTGTCTTTTCAAAGATTGATTTGAGGTCAGGTTATCATCAGATCCGAATTAAGCAGGAAGATATTCCGAAGACTGCTTTCCGATCTAGATATGGACATTATGAGTATCAGGTAATTCCATTTGGACTCACTAATGCTCCGGCGGTGTTTATGGATTATATGAATCGCATTTTCAAGCCGTTTCTGGATCAATTCGTGATTGTGTTTATTGATGATATCCTGATATATTCCAAGAGTAAGGAAGAGCATGAGGATCACTTGAGAACTGTGTTGCAAATCCTCAGAGATAAACAGTTGTATGCAAAGCCTTCTAAATGTGAATTTTGGCTTTCTCAAGTGCAATTTCTGGGTCACGTCATTTCTGCTGATGGGGTGGCGGTTGATCCTAATAAAATAGAGGCAGTTATTGATTGGGAGAGGCCCAAGACTGTGACTGAAGTAAGGAGTTTTCTGGGTTTGGCTGGTTATTACCGGAGATTTATTAAAGGATTTTCGGAAATGGTTTTGCCATTGACCCGTTTGACCCGGAAGGATACTCCATTTATTTGGACGCATGAATGCGAAGAATGTTTTCAGAAGATAAAGGAAAAGTTGACGACTGCTCCAGTGTTAGTACTTCCTGATCCGGAAGGTGAATTTGAGTTGTACAGTGATGCTTCTAAAAAGGGATTGGGTTGTGTGCTGATGCAAGATAGGAGAGTGGTAGCGTATGCTTCGAGGCAACTGAAACCTCATGAAGAAAACTATCCGACTCATGACTTAGAGCTTGCCGCAATCGTTTTTGGATTGAAACAGTGGAGGCACTTCTTGTATGGAATGAAGTTTGTCATATTTAGTGACCACAAGAGCCTTAAGTACTTATTCGATCAAAAAGAGTTGAATATGAGGCAACGACGGTGGACTGAATTCTTAAAGGATTACGATTTCGAATTGAAATATCATCCCGGCAAGGCTAATGTTGTAGCGGATGCATTGAGCCGAAAGTCAGTGAGCATGGCAAGCATGATGATGAGAGATTTTGATGTAATCGAGAGGTTCAGAGATATGAAATTGTCTGAAGTCTTTCCAGGCAGAATTTGTGACATCGAAATTACAAGAATTGAGAACGAAATGATGACAAAAATTAAAGATGCTCAGCTGCAAAATGAAAGTGCTAAACGACTGAAAGGTCAGAGTGGTGTATCCTGCAATGATGAGGGTATACTATTATATCAGGGTCGTATTGTTGTACCTAGACAGTTGACAGAGGAAGTGATGACAGAGGCCCATAGGGGTCAATTCACTGTCCATCCGGGAGCTACAAAGATGTATCAGGACCTAAAGATTAATTTCTGGTGGCCTGGTATGAAGAAAGATATTGCAGAGTTTGTCTCCAAGTGTCTCGTATGTCAGAAGGTCAAGATTGAGCATCAAAAACCTTCTGGTATGTTGCAACCACTGGATGTTCCTGAATGGAAATGGGAGAGTATCTCCATGGATTTCGTAGTGGGGTTGCCGCGGACACAGGCTAGTTATGATTCTATTTGGGTAATTGTGGATAGATTGACAAAATCCGCACACTTTTTACCAGTTCGGGTAGATTTCTCTGCTGAGAAATTGGCCAGGCTCTATGTGAAGGAGATTGTGAGGCTTCATGGGGTGCCTGAGAATATTGTTAGTGATCGGGACCCGAAGTTCACTTCTCGCTTCTGGGGAGCATTGCAGGAGGCTCTTGGCACTCGGTTGAGACTGAGTACTGCCTATCATCCACAGACGGATGGTCAGACTGAGAGGACCATTCAGACGTTGGAGGATATGTTGAGGGCTTGCACTCTGGAGCAGGGTACGGCATGGGATCGATACCTTCCACTGGTTGAGTTTTCATATAATAATAGTTTTCATGCTAGTCTGGGTATGGCTCCCTACGAGGCCTTGTATGGTCGCAGGTGTAGGACACCTACTTGCTGGGCAGAGGTTGGAGACTCAGAGCGATTTGGATTGGATTTTGTTCAGGAGACCACTGAACAGATCAAAATGATTAGGGATCGTCTGAAAAAGGCCCAAGATCGCCAGAAGAGTTATTATGATCTCAAGCATCGGCCTCTAGAGTTTGAGGAGGGAGATCATGTGTTTCTAAAGTTATCACCAGTTACAGGTGTGGGACGAGCCCTGGGAGTGAGGAAGCTGAGTCCTAGATTTATTGGACCCTATCAGATTCTACGTAGGGTAGGACCGGTTGCCTACCAGCTTGCCTTACCTCCTCAACTATCCAATATACATGATGTATTCCATGTTTCTCAGCTAAGAAAGTATGTAGCTGATCCTTCTCATGTGGTTCAACCTGATGACGTTGAGATTCGGGAAAATTTGAAGACTCCAATTGGACCACTGAAAGTACTCGAGCGGGATGAGAAGAGGCTGAGGAACAAATCTATTCCTATGGTGAAAGTCCAATGGGAAGGAAGGACACCTGAAGAGTCCACTTGGGAGCGGGAAGACGAGCTTCTCCGTCAGTATCCTGAGTTTAAGGACAGGTATGTTCTTGATTTTGCGGACAAAATCGCTAAAAGGTGGGGTGACTATAATAGCCCAATATAATTAATTAGCAAAATACATGTGATTAGATAATTAAGCATGTATTAGTGAGTAAAAATAAGTAAATTCCCTTATAAAATTAATTGGGGTCACTTTTGAGGTAAAAAGTGTACTCTGTGAAAATTAAGGGGTATAAATGGGTGTAGACAAAAGTACCCAAAATATAAAAATGGAAGTAGAAATATTCCTAGAAAAATATTCCAGACTGTTGGGTAAAGTTTGGTAATTAATGGAATTGAATAGATAGATGAACCGAATACCCACTTAACCTGTGTTAAGTGGCAAGCCACTTAAAGGAACCCTATTTCCCCAACCCCAACCCGCGTGCACAGAAGAAAAAGAAGAGAAAGAAGAAAAGAAGAGAGGGAAAGAAGAAGAAGAAAGAAGAAGAGAAGAAGAAAAAGGAAAGGGGAAAAACCCTAGGTGTGATCAAACCTTGATGGTTTTGAGTGATTCCAAAGCCTAAACCACTCCAAATCTTCCCCTCTTTCACAATCCTAGCTTGGGTCTTGGTGGGGAGTTGTGTGGTTTGAGATTTTTCTTCCCAAAGTTTTGACCCATTGGAGAAAGTGAGAGATTTGTTGGCTTCTACCTCCATGGAAGCTTGAGGAACCAACCCCTTGATTGTGCAACACTTGGTGGTAAGATTTCATCCTTTGAACTCTATTTTCATGAAGAATCCATGATTTAGGTTTTGGATGAATAGTGTTTTGGGGTTTATGAAAATGTGAGTAAATGGGCTATGTTCTAGGAAGATTGAGGCCTAGAGTATGTTGAGAAAAATGCTAGGAATGACATTTAATCGGTGAAAATAAGTTTATATAGTCATATGATTTTGTTTGGAAAATTACAAAATTATGCATTTGACTATGGTTTGGCTTGTTGGTGTAATCAATGGTTTGGTTTGGGTTGATTGTTGATATTGTCCATGTGATGCTTAGGATTGAGGCATTTGGACCAACCGTGAGTAACCAACCGTTGGAGCAAGCTATGGAGCTCGGTTAGCTCCTTGAAGTTAATGTTGTGTTGTGAAGATTGGTGAAGAACAAAGGTTAAGTTGGAAGCATTGAGGTAAGCCTTCGGACCTTGGGTGTAATTCCCTTTATTGTTCCACCAAGCCCTGAACGGGTAATGGTGTGTTGTTGTATATAAATGCAATGAAATAGTGTAATGCTTTGTTATACGTATTTGCATGCTTTGGTGTGACATAGGATGGTGTTTCCCTATGTTGGTATGTTGCATGACGATGCGTAAATCATACTTGGTAGTTTAGCTGGCCAGTAGGACTATTTGCATCTGAGTATCCTTAGGACAGCTCGAGAGCTCGAGGGATTTCTCCTGGAGATGTTGTGTACACTTGCATGGATATGTATTTGCTGCATTATTATTGTCATTGCTATTACACTGTTATTGAACTATGGGGTGGAGAGATGCTCCAAGGACCCCTGGTTTACTGGATATATTCGTATATCTCACCCCGTGTGGTTGGGGACCCCCTTTCAGGAAAGGATGCTGCAGGAGCCTCTGATGGCAAGTGGCCATATTTGAAGTGATTGGGCATATGAAGATATTGTGTCATTTGATTAAGCATGTTATTTTGTAGTTCACATGTATAGGATTGCTAAATGAGAATCAATTGTCATATGCATGCTATATTTATTTGGGTGGACTTAGCCTATGCTCATGCTTTTGGTATCTCTTTTGTTGATGGGAGCCAAGGAGTGATCATAGTGTTTTGTAGCTAAGTCCCATGATTTGTAATTGAAACTTGTAAACATGCTATGTTGTAATTATTGGGTATTTGCATATATGATGAAATGATATGTATGCTTCTCTTGTATATGAGTATCTAGAGAGACTAGAATTCATGTATTGAAAGGATTATATGATGTAAATTAGGTGAAAGAAGACCTTTAGGTTGGAAAACCAATCCAAAACAAAGATACCCTGTCTTGTTGTCCAATTTTCGTATCCTATACGATAGATTTGGATCCTTGTGTCTTGATGGAAGTTGTAGATATGTTTCTTAGCTTTCCATAGAGACCAAGATTGTGTAATTTGGATAAGTATAACTCAAGTTATGGTTAAAACACCACAGGTAGGTCAAACTGCCCTGTTTTGGGTGCTTGCTCCCGAATGTCCACGCTTGGAGCGTGGGATCCACGCTTGGAGCGCCCACCTTCTGACTGTCCACGCTCGAAGCGTGGGATCCACGCTTGAAGCGTAGGGGTCCTGGGAAATTCAGCATTCCATTTCGTAAAAACCTCATAACTTGGGCTACGGTGCTCCGATTTGAGCGCGGTTTGAACCCACGCGTAAGTAATGAAAAATCCTATAATATTATGGGCAAATGGAGACCGTAATAAATGAAATGAAAGTATGGTATTAAGCTTTAAGTATGTTATTCCGCAATGCACTATGGTTATGGTCACGCAATTGGGTAATTTTAATTCGGCTTGCTTTAAAAGAAAAATTTAACCGGATTTTAATTGCACCAATGTGATTGTAACTGCGCTTAATATCATAAGTCAATGTTAACAAACCGGTTCTAGAACGGGGTGTTACACATGACATGTTGAAAGGTGAGATAATCTAGTTACTTTTTAAATCATAACATTGCAATAAATATAGGTTAACAACTCAAACCCAAATTTTCTTATCGTGATTTCCACATCCTTGTTTATATTATTTTTTGTCTGCTCGGTTTTGCACATAATGCAATGATTCCCTTGTTTATATGGGTATTTTTTTTGGGTTTTATAATTATCATTCAACATGAGAATTCAAATTTTCCTACACATCGTTCGATTTCCATGCTGACATGGGTCTAACACATGGGTCCCACATGTTTTTTATCTCTACAACATAAGATTTCAACTCTCATTTAACATAAGAATTATAAAACCCATTTTTTTTTATTATCTATTTTTGAGTTATGGAGGTTGGCATCTTTTGTTTGACAATTTATTTTTACAGTGCTTATGGTCAGTCATCCTGTAAAATGTATTAAATTGTACTTGGATGTAGCTTCAGTGATTTTCATGAAGGTGGCTGTTTGCAAGGGAAACATCTGTAGAAGGAGCATGCTCCCTGGCTGTGCTGTGGTGGGATTTGAATAATGTTCTGTAAGAGAACAGGGCGAGCACTTACACGCACAATAATTGGTTAGGAATCAAGCATTTTACTTATTATTGTTTTATATAATAAAATTATATGCAGGGTAGGCGTTTTTTGTTTTTGCTTTTCCCAGTATCAATTCATACCCTGAAAATTATAGACTTGAGATTCAAAGAAGTACTTAATCTATTTTTGTCTGCCAGTAAGATTATTTCATTTGTCAGGCTGAATGTTGTTTATATGGTTTAAGATCATTTTGATTTGTAGCGGCAAATGTAAACTCTGGCTATGAGGGTTGTCATGGTCCAACTCTATTAAGGTGAAGGCTGATGAAGAATTTTATATATCAAACATGTTTACTTTTGCAAGAGTAGTATGGATAATGCACAAGCTTATTTTATCGTGTATTAAGATAATAATTTTTGGATAATATGTTTTTCATGTGGACAACAACATAATAAAGTAAGTGAAATTTACTAAAAAGAAGAGAGAAAAAGAAAAAAAAAAAGCACGTTTTATCCACTTTTTGTGTGAGCATGACGCAAAATTATTTTATACAACATGACAAATATATTTTACATAATCTTAATATATAGAAAAGAGAACCAAATTTTGGAAACTTTGCTGACGTGTCATTTCCTCCTTAAATCTTAGCTTTGTGTTCACACCGGATATAGTTTGAAAAGTTACTTCTTTTGGAAATGTTTTTTATTTCGTAAATAAAAAAATTCTACAAAAAAAAGAGTTTCTTTTAAATCATTATAAAATACTTAGTGGCAGACAGTATAATGATGTTCTCAATTCAAAATTCGAAATTGAAATTTGAAATGGTTGGGAAGAATAATTCAAAATATATAGTGGATGACACATGTATTAATGATCCACTACTTTGTGCATGGGTAAGTGAAAAAGTATTAATATCTCATTACTTTTTGCATTGGTAGGTGAAAAAATATTCAAATTCAAAATTTAAACTTAAAGGTGGGAAAAGAGGTCATCATTAATATCTCACTATTGGGCTTAATTATTAAAAAACGAAATTATTTTGTGTATAAATAGAATATGTGTTACTGGATCTTTTCATTTGGTAATTAGCTTTTGTGTATTTGTTTCTTCTCTTCTCTGTCTATTTATCTTCTTCATCTTATCAAGTTCTTCTTCTATTAGATGAACATGTTATATTTTTCATTTTTTTTGTAGCACTATTGTAGAGTAAAGCTGACGGGATGATTTGGAATCACTAGAATATGTCTTTCTTTACTTCCTCAGAGGAAGGTATGTCATTCTTCTCTATCTTTTTTTCTTCTACAAGTATTTTTTTTCCATAACACAATATTGTGATATGCTTTTTTTTACTATTGTACGTATGCGTTTTGTAGGGTGGAAGAATCCATGCTATTGTCAAGTTGTTCTTCTATTAGATGAACATGTGATTTTTTTTTTATTTTTTTTGCAGCTCTGTTGTAGAGCAAAGCCTACGAAAGGATTTGGAATATCACAAGTCTTAGTGTACTTTGTGGGAGCGGTATGTAGATCAAGTACAAACTTTCTTGGCAAATAATCAATCTCCTCAAAATGTTGAAAAAAGATTTCAGGGATATTTTTTTATAATTTTTTCTCATTTTATGCTTATGTTTCAGGGTTATCAATGAGGAAAACGCGAAAAATACATAATGTTGGAAAATTAAAAGATCAAGGCTTTTTATTTTGATGTAAATTAATTACCTAAATTAATGATGTAACATGTTTAATTTGAAAAATAAGAGGGTGCATTTTATTATTATGTTTATTGGGATTAATTACTTTTTTGAGTCTAAAAAATAACAAAAACGCAGTAATTATACCATTACACGTTCTGCATTAGTAATTGCAGCAACTAAATCACTATACGTTCTGCATTTATTGAAAAAAGAATTTTTAATATTCATTTTCTAAAATAATGAGTATATGGATAGTTTCTGAGAAGTGATTAGTTGTTATATAAGTGACGTGATCTTTAGCTTTTCCATGACAAGTGCACCATCTTCAATGCAAATATAATTAAACCCTCCAATATTCTATAAATTTTCAAATTGGTGTGTTATTCTTCTCACTCTTTAGAGAATCTCAAAAACCAAGCTCCATAATTAAACATTAATTCTTCAAAAAAAATGCTTACCAAAAAAAAAAAATCTTCACAAAAAAAAATTGGCGGTGGAGACGTGATTTTCATTGGCAAGATAAGCGGAGACTTATTGTTTGAAAAAGCTTAAGTGGAAAATTATTATACCTATTAGTAAAAATTTCAATGTATATGTTATGTGTATTGAGCTTAATTGATATAATTTGATAGGTGTGAAGTGAAAAGAATTTGAAGTTGGCATAGATGGAAAAGAATTTAACATCTTTTAGTATGAGACAACTGTATTAAATTTCTACTATTTTCTACACGGGAATTGTTAACTCTCATTTTAAAAAACATTGAATACTTTTTTTTCATATTTATCGAAAAACCAAAAGACCTAAAGAAAAGAGTTCAGCATTAATTAGTGGCAGGCATGTGCATTAATATCCCACTTTTTTTTATTAATTAAACGAAAAAAGATTTAAAATGATAAAAATATACTTTAAAATAAAATAAATTAAAATCTAAACTAAAAATAATGATACAAAAAGGGAAAAAAGATTAGTACATGAAACTTTTTAAAAAATACTTCAGATAAATATTTTAATATATATATATATATATATATATATATATATATATATATATATAGGGATAGGATCAACTCACATTGGAGTAAGAAAAATAATTCTTACACCAAATCTTAACCGTTGATTCCGTGCATCTAATGGTTAAAATTTAATGGGAATTAATGATTGATTAATTAATGAGACACAATAAATCTTAACCGTTAGATGCATGTAAATCAACGGTTAAGATCTGATGTAAGATTTATTATTCTTACACCGGTGTAAGATGATCCTGCCTCATATATATATATATATATATATATATATAAAACATAAATTGAAAGAGAAAAAAATTATTTTTTAAAAGTATATATAATTAATTCTATTATCATGTTGAATTTTAAATTTTAAAATTAAATATATTAGAAAGAAATCAAACTTTTATTCTTTTGATGTAAGAGTGTAACTAACACAATTTCTTATCACTACAAAAAAGCGGTGTTTAGCTACATGTGATTTGCCACATTTAATGAAATCATCATAAAATTACAAAAATATCCTTATCTTTTCTCATTGTTTTTTAACGTCCCAAATGACCCTTGAAAAACCCTCTATCTGCTAAGCTGATAGTTGTAGCAAAAATAAGATTAGACGTAGACGAGGTTCCCTCCATCTATTTTTTCCAAGTAAGAAAAACCTTTGTATCACTCCTTTTCCTTTTTCTCCTTATCTTTCTTCTTCTTTCTCATTCCTTCGTCTTGCTTAGAGCTTTGTGTCACTGCTCTCGCTCACACATCATCGCGGAAGTTTCATCTCTTTTTTTCGTTTTTGATTAAGCTCAATTTCTCAATTTTGTCCCTCTTGGTTTCATTCTTCCAGATTTGGATCTTCTACTTCTAGGTTTTTATTTTTGTTACTCTATATTTTTTTGTTAAGTCTTAAATCTATATGATTCTCGAGAAGGAGAGCGAGTGAGAATTTATGAAACCTTCGATTGAAGCTAAATCGAAGCTATTGGATATCACTTTATGCTCGCATGATTCTAACTCATTATGAGAATTTATGCTCACAGCTTTTGGGGTTCTTCAATTTCAATCCTAATTTCTTTTTAATTTTCTTTTTATTTTAATTTGATTCTGCTTTGTGTGCAATTTTTTTTGTCTATTATTGAGGTCAAATGCAAAGGAACCATGTTCTGTAGCATTAAAAATTGCAGAGAATATAGTCGACACCTCTAGCATGTCGATGCTCATTTGTTGGTGCTTTGGGTTATTGGTATGTAAGCTGTAGAATCACTGCTATTATTGATTTTGTAGGTCAATCTAAGCTGGGGAATCTTCGTGAAGACTTTAAGAAGTTCATTATGGAAGTCACCAAACTCAAGCGTGTCAGTGTCTTCATTTCTAATCCATTTCGCACATTTGAATTTTTCTAGTTAAAAATTGGGAATCCTTTACTAAATGCTTCTGAATGTGTTAGGCTGGTGAAAAATAACTAAACAACTGTTTTAGTTGTTATCTCTATCTTTCTTCCTAATCTTCTTCTTTGGTTGTTATAGTGTAACACATGATGTATGGCTTTGGAGATGATCCTAATGTAAGATTTATTCCAATTTCTTCATTTTTTTTGTTCATATGTAAATATAATTTATGTTCTTGTGGTTAGGTAATTGTTAAACTTCAAACTGATTTTCTATTTTTATTTATCATGTTAATTGTAAATATTTATGTATGTTAACTTGAACTTTTATTCTTGTTTAACTCTGGAATTAGCCGCTTCCTGAAAGCGTGGCACATATGGAGGACATCATTGTGGAATATGTCACAGAATTGGTATGAATCTTCTTATTTTTTTAATTGTTTAACTCAGTTTGAGTGCTCTGGAGTGGCCTAAACATCCTGAATATCTTTCCTTCTGCTCCTTGCAAGGTTAAAAATCTGAACCAAAACCACTCGACCCCTTAAATCTTCGCGCAGTTGTAGAATTTGTCCCATGGGCAAGAACTTCAAGCTAATACCTTTGAACAAGTCCAACAATGGTGAGTTTTTTGTTCCTTTAATTGCTAATACCTTCGAAGTGTGGTGCATACATGGGCATGTCACAAGAAGGGGCCTTTATATGTTGTTATGTTCAATCCTTCAGGAATTGTCATTACACTTGCCATGGGTGTTATATTTCTGGGTGATGCTCTATATCTTGGAAGGTAAATATATCTAGAAAGAAGTGCAACTGTGAGGAAATATTTAAATTTAAATTTCTAGGTGGGGTTTTTTTCTTTTTTCTTTTTAGTTCACAAAATGCAGTTTTAGTTCTTAGTCACTTTCACGTATATCTTTTTAGTTCACAAGATCATCTTGGAGGGAATGATCTTATGTTGACTTGATTTGGGCATTTGTTAAAAATTATTGGGGTTACAAGCATGGTCCGTAAATTATTGTTTTACTAACTTTGTACCTGTGTAATCTACAATACAAATCTATTTCTTTTTTTCTTACTAATTGTGATTTTTTTTTTGGTCCATGCATCTATTACCTTTTGATTGTAATCATTCTTTATCTTTTAACATCCATTCCTGATCATTGATTTGAAATTGTTAAATATCAACTTCCTTTTACTAGTATGTTTTGGATTTATACTCGTCCGGTCTCTTACTGATATTCATTGGATAGCATCTCTATTATTTTTTGGTACACAATAGCATTTTTGTTTTGGATTAAATGTATTGTTACTGTGGGGGAGTAAGTATACTATATCCGCCCATATAGCATCTCTTTTTGTTATGATTTGTCTGGTCGCTGTCCTTATCATCTGCTACCATGTATGAAACTATCAGTTTCACACAATCACATGATAGAAAATAGTTTATTTTAGTTCAAATTGTAAATTAAAAAAAAAAATCATATCAGAACCCCTATAGTTCTCTTTCATTAAATATTGTGAGGATTATAAATAGCTTTTCCCTAGAATAGAGCGAGACCAATCCTTTATATAAGTTTAGTGTGCAAAGATTTGGTCTCTTATATGAGTAAATAAAGACTAGTGAAATATGGTTGCTTGAAGCAATAGCTTATCTCTATAGAAGATGACATCATTATTATGTACAATTATTTGAATCATTAATAAAAAAAACAAGAGTTATGAGAGGGAGAGAGAAAGAACACACTCTTCTCCAATAAACCCTTTTAAATTGTTAATAATTGGAATGGGTACCACGGGACAATAAATTATGTGATGTTTGATGGGTGGTGTTTGCGTTTGCGTTGAATGTAATATCTTCTTGGACAAAAAATAGTTTTGTGTCATAATTTTGGGACACATACATGAAAATGTTTTGCATTTGCGTTGAATGCACATACATGATAATGCCCAAGGTTCGAACTTCGTCAATAAATCTTGGGACAAAAAATGTGCATTCGCTTCTAATGTCATAATTTTATCCAATTAACAAGATGTGTTACATATCCAAAACAAATGGACTGATTTATTTGTGCTACCTTAACCATTAAAAGAAACATAGTTTTGCCTTATGGATGCTGGCCTGATGGTGAGTAAGTTTGTGCCTCAATCCTGCCATGCATGTGTCTCCAATCATAAGATCATTGTGCTGCCTATAAATGATTATATATTTTTTAGGAGTCTATTATTGTTAATTTAAATGTCTGTTATGAAAAGGCACAACTAATTTTTGGATTGTCTCCAAATAAGGAGGCCCCAAGCTCGAGTTAGAATAAAAAAAAATTCGTGCGTTAGATGAAAGATTCTGATTGGATGATTCCATTCTATATCAACAACTTCCACTTTTTTGGTTTATTTAATGGAGCCCAATGGTATCTATAGATCCATTTACCCAACCCCATTTAGTGGGATAAAGCTAGGTTGTCCTTGATGTATAAGTTTATGTAAAGCTAATTTTCCATCCATTATCAAGTCATCGATGGGGTGATAATTCGCTCGTGAGAAGGCATGTTTGAACTTCTAAAGAGCACTCGGATAGTGCATTCCCTTACTCTGTTTAAAACTTTGAACTGCTTCTGCTTGTGTCTATGTTCTCCTTATAGGTGCAATGGTGCATGAAACTATAAAATGTTTCCCATTTTCTTGAGAAATCCAATAACTTGGCCTTTGCACCTTTTGATGTTGTTAAGCTAATTCTACTTGTATCTGTGTCTTTTGTTTTAGAGTACATTGAAATTAAAATTCACCATGACTGACTTGTATTTTGCTGTCATCCTTTTAATTCATGGATTTAATTTTCTTCTGGCTTGTAAGCACTTAAATATTTCATTTTTCAATCTAATGATGGACTTCACAAATTTAGATCATCATTAGATCGTAGTTTCCTTTCTTTAAGGTTTTAAGATCATTGTTGTACCTTGGAAATCTGATTGATGTTGTTATTTGCAGTCTTCGGTGCTTCATTTTGCAACCAAAGTCAACTGTGGGAACTCTTGCATATATTGCTCTAGAAGTATTGCTGAGACAAGAGTATGACAAGGAAGATTATTTTGGTTACATGGTATTGTTGAAAGAAGAAAAAATTGTTAACTACATATAGTAGATACTATGATGACAAGAGTATGTCTTTTGGGACCGAAAACATTTGAATTTGTGATCTGCTCTCTTCATCTCTGGATTTTCGAAACACTTTGGAAGATGGGTCATGCTATAGTCAATTGATGTTACAGTATGTGCTCACTTTAACTTCATGGCCTTGTGAGCTATGATCTTTTCTTTTGACCTTGCTGTCTGTTTTGATCTTCAATCATCAATGATATGCGTGAAAATCAGGAGCTAACTTATATCTATATTTGTGAGCTATGTTTAATATTATTTTTTATTGATGTAATTTTATTAAATTTGAAATATTTTAAAAAAAAAATTCATATATTTAGCCACATTCATGATGAATGTGGCTAAAAAAGTTTCAGACATAAATAGCCACATTCTTCTTATTGTGGCAAATTATACAATTTAACCACATTTATAAAGTGGCTAAATTAACAATAAATGTGGCTAAAAAAAGGCTACCACACTCTGTCAAAATGTGGCAAAGTGAATAAAATAATGTGGTTAAATTATTGCAACACCACTATTAACCACATTTAATTAAAATGTGGTAAAGTTAATTAGCCACATTTTTTATGAATATTTGCCACATTTTTAAATGTGGCTAAATAACATTTTTGTTGTAGTATATGTCGTGAATGATTACCTAGAAGCTATTACTTGGAGAATATGTACAGACCTCTATGCATATTTCCC